>CM062819.1:11328050-11508050 GCA_031772625.1 Pinus tabuliformis | reverse complement strand
GATTTGGGGTTTTTTGGGTTTTTGGTGACAAATTGAGGATCTGCAATTTAGGGTGCGGGGATTTGACACAGTTTCTGCAGGGGAGTCTTTGGGGCAAGGTAGGAGATTGTGTAGATGTCTTTAGCTGAAATGGATGATGTGGAAGAAAGATAAGAAGGCTAAAGAGAGCAAACAATGGATTTGAATTCTCTTTAGACAGTAGAAAACATAGAAATTAAACAAATTTGAAAGCAGAGCATGCAAGCATGAATTCTAACTTTATCACTTCATTTGTTTAATATGCAGCAGTATAGAAAGGAAATGAATCACATAACAAAGCTTACAATAACATGAAGAGACACACCATCAACACAATGAGTCCACAAGAATCCCAATGATGACTGCAAAACCCTGGTCTTCCTTAGCCAAAAATTGCAGAGATACAAGTGAATAATACAATGATAGTTCCTCCCTCAAGAGTCCAACCATGAAAATGAGCATGAAAGTACATAATATAGATGATCTAACCTCTTTCCTTGCCTCCATGGGTCGAGCTCACTATCCTAGGAGCTGTTTGAACAACTTCTAAACTAAGCACTACAAAATGGGCAATCAAAACAACTTGCCTCTAAAAACTTGGAAACCAGTTCATACAGTCAATTTTACCCTTTTACATGAGAGAAACTTCTAGAAGAGTAAAACAAGAGTAAAAGTATCCAAAAAGTGCCACAAGTACAGTCAAAAGGACCACCATTGACCTCAGCAAGTCAAACTGGAGCTAAACTGCAAATTCTGGGCTGAACTGGTCAAATCTGGCCCAAATTCCTCAACGGGTCGCGCACATCCTCCTCAACGGGTCGTGCACTTTGGAGCCCTTTTTGGAGGCCTTTCTGGTGTCAGAATCAGGTACAGGATAGCTCGTTGGAAAGGTCTCGGAGTCTACTTTCCAACCCAACCAGAATTTTTAGATTTGGAGGTCATTTGCCCAGTCAAAAGTCAATTCTCCCAAGACTACTTCTGCAGCTCAAAAAAGGGGCAGAAAGTCAAAATTTGGCTGTATTTTGACCTTTTGGAGGCCCAAAACTCCATGAAAACTCAAGGTAATGGATGGGCATATGTAACTTTGCATGAAAAATCGAAAAATGCTGAGTTTTTGCAAAACGGAGCTACGATGACAAAGGGTCTCACCGGGGGTGAGACCCGTTGAGAAGCCAATACCTGTAAATTGCCCAAAAATGCCAAAAATGAGCCAAAACTTCCAAAATTTTTGTGCTTGATGCTGTGAAGAGGCTAGTGAGTGTCATGATGAGTGAGAGAAGCCTCGGCCAAGATGCGGAGTGGGTTGGCCTTCTTCTTCCTCCCAAGAGCCTCGGTCAATCTTCTTTGAAACACTTTCATCTTTGCTTTACAAACGTGCATCCTAGCCCAATAGTGGTTTTTCATGTTCCTTAGCAGCCTTTTGTCTTGGTTGGCCTTAGCCAACAGCCTCTCCAAGTGTGCATTGACCTAAATAAGCAAAGACTCTCGGTCAACAGGCAATGGATCACCGGGCCTCCTACGGTTTAGGACTCGGTCACTACGAATCCTCCAAATCTCATCAAGTGCCTTCTCCTCCTCCAGCTGTGTGTTCCGCTGCTCTAGATATGTGATGGTCCATTGGGCACCCTCAAGTTTCCACTGCAAAGTATCATTCTCGGCCCTAAGCTGCTGAATGATCTCCTTTGCCTCTTGGCTAGGAGAACTGACCTCAAGATCGATCACTGGATCCTCATGAACCATGGGCTCTTTGCCCCTCTGCAATACCTCTGCTGGTGAAGAAAGCGAGGCCCCTTCCACCTGCTGTGGAGATAACACTCGCTGCTCTGAAGATGAAGGCGAGATCCCTTCCACCTATGTGGAGATAGTACTCGCCTGGCTGCTGCAAATAAGGCCCTTGGGCCTTTCTGATAGGTGACCATAGGAGTGGAGCTGACATGTCGGGTGATGGGAGCATCAGGCTGCTGAGATGGTCCTCCCTCCTCATGAATAGCCTCCTGATGTGGCTGAGGTGGCACTGTGAAAAAATCACGGGAGATGAACTCCTCCCATGAAATACCCTGCTGAGTCAACTGATAAGAGACTATAAGCTGGATCAAACCATAGTGACAAAGGCTCCTGTATTGCTGGGCCGGGGTCTTCCTCTGCAACATGGGTACCATCCTCTGAATGTTCTAAAATAGGAAGATCGGGAGGTTCATCATCCTCACCCGGGTGAAATGCATCAACAGGCGAATGTGATATGAATACACCTATGAAAATCTGCCCTCACATGTGAAGTAATGCATGATGAGTCTCATGAGGGGGGCATACTCACTGCGAAGAAATTTGAATGGGAAAACACCTGCCAACAGTTTCACAAATGATGGCCAGACATAAGGCTCAAAGTGAACAAAATCAAGTAATCTGCGCTTAGGCCACACCTCACCCACATTTGGTATCCCTGTAGCCTCTGAGATCACCTCGGGTGTCAATATGAAATTCACCCCTGCAAGAGTGACATGTCCATCATGGAGTTGTAAGACAAACAAGCGGGCCAGCTCTCTATGATGCTGAATCCGAGAGAGCCTCTCACAAAACTGATAGCATGACATGTACCGGAAACAATTCAGTGCCAAAGGACAAGCCTGTAACTCTGCCAAAGAAGTAGGCTCTTCCCGCTTGTGATGTCCTCCCTTACCCCCTCTACGAGGCCTCCTCTGCTCCTCAATCTCTGTAGATGATGAATGGTCATCACTTTGCTCATAAGTTTCGGTATCTGACATGGTTTTGGAGCAAAGTGGACAAACTGAACTGCTGTCTCTGCCTGCAAAAAGTGCTGAAATCTATGCTGTTTCAAGGGGAACCAAACATGAGGGAAATGTTAGGGGAGGGAATTTTTAATAAGGAATGGGAATATATAACAACAACAGGGAGTTTTAAGGGAAACTTTGCAAATCATATTCATATAGGAACACATTTTTATAAGGGAAATCATTTGCAAAGAGTTTTACATATGGGAAAAAACATACATATAAGTGAATATGGGCACATATGCATATATGCATCAATAGGGAAATAGGGAAACCATATACAAAATTTGCTGATATATTCACCAATATTGGCTACTGTTTTCACATGAATCTTTTTTTTTTTTTTTTACATGTATATGGTAGAGGGGATTTAGGGTTTCACTTTGTTTTGTTTTTGATACTTTGGGAGAGGGGTAGGGTTTTTAGTTTTAGTGATTTAGGGATGGGAAGGGGATTTGTATGTCATTGATAAAATAATCATGGGAAAAAGAAGGTGCATATGAGTGTGGGTAAAAGGAAAGGGAAAGGAAATCAACCAAGGGAAAAAACAACTTGAAACATCATAAACCCTAACACCAATTGGGCATGAACATTGCAGCCATATCAATCCATTCATTTGCAAATTTTGAGGATGAAATCATAGCATGAAGACTTGCATCCATCACCAATATCAAAAACCATGCATTAAGAGCCTACCTCGACCGATTGAGAAAAGTTGAAGGGAGATTGAGGAATTTGTGTGAAGTTTGAATGCAATCAGCTCAACGGGTCGCGCAGGCCTCCCAACGGGTCGCGCCCGTTGAATTTTTGAACTGCTGGAGTGCTCTGGACGGGTCGCACACCGCCCAACAGGTCGCGCACCTGGCTCAACGGGTCGTGTTTTTCAGGAGGCTTTTGGAGGCCTTCTCAATGTCAGAATTGGGTGCAAGATAGCTCGTTAGAAAGGTCTTTGAGTCTAACTTCCAACCCAATTGGAATTTTTCAATTTGCAATTCATTTGACCTGTCAAAAATCAAATCTCCCAAGACTGGTCAAAAAGTGCCAAATGAGGCTGCCTCAAGGAAGAGTGTTGTTACAGTCAACTTTTTAATGTCTTCCTCAACCCCAAATTGAGCCCATGATAGCTCATTGGAAATCTCTTTGTGTCTAGTTATCATTGTATCCATCAAGAAAATAATTTGGCCAACCAAGCTAAGAGAAAACTTGATTTTCCCAAGGTCACTTCAGAGGTGTCTTTGATTCTCCTGAGGCAACGGTATTCTTGATATTTCTCTCAAACCATGACACCTGTGCAAAAAGTGAAGGAGGTTTTTCTTCTTTGGCATGTTCTGGACAAAAAAATCTCTCATTTTCCCAAAATTCATCTTTGATTGCTCTGAAACATCATTTGAGTGAAACTTGTCCCGATGTGTGAAACAAGGAATTTTGTCGAAATGAAGCGAAATGAAGGGGATAGGGGGCTTCTAAATTCTTGGGGAAATTTTGGGGAGTAGGGAGGGATGTTAGGAAGTAGGGGAAAGTGGAATCTCAGATATTGAGTGAGGGGAAGGGGTCCAAAAGGGCAAAACACAGGCCCAACCTAGAAAATTGCCAGGTTGTAGCTAGAAACTAGGGTTTGTGAAAAAATGAGGAATTTGGGGGATCTGAGTGTTGGGAAGTGTTTGATAAGGTACTTTAAGGATAGGGGAAGGTGTATGAACATCAGGATATGAGTTTTTCCAATTATTTCGCCGCCCAAGAGAAATTGCCTTCAAAACCCTAGGAGAGGGAAATGACCTTGCCTAGGCACAACTGAAGCATGAATAAGGTGTAAAATGACTCATTCGACACTGACATGATAATGACAACCCTCTGAATGATGATAGGCTCAGCTGAATGATGACATGGACTGAAATTTGGGCAAACCTTAGACCTAATGCCTAGTGACCAAATTTTGCTTGAAGACTCACTGAAATGACAAAATTTGACCCTAACACTCTGAGACTACCTTGTAAGAGCATATTTGATCACCGTAAGAAGGCTGGAAAGACTGACACTAACATTGGCTCCAATGGGGATGGTAGCTCCTTGGAGGTGCCAAGAACCTCAGACCTCTGGGAGAGCAGACCAGTGCTTGCAACCATTGGGCGATGGAGTCATTATTTCAGCAAACGACACAAGACTTTGACTCATTTATTGAATGAAAACTTGACTGAAAACTGACTGAAACTTAACTAGAACTTGACTCAAACCGACTCGATGGCAAACTGAAATAACTTGAACAACTCACTCAACAGACCAAACACAAATGACTCATGACTAACTTAACTTAAAACAAGAACTTACAAAGCTTTTTGAAGGGCAGCAGTCCATCAAGATTTGAAATCATGATGACAACCACCTGCGTTTCTTACAAGACAATATACATCAAACTATATCAAAATGCCAATGCAACCAATCAAGCAGATGTCTTCTTGATTGATTCTCCTGATCAGATCTTCTGGTCAACAGTACAAACCTATCACTAGGCATCCAAAAACATAGCTGACCATGATCTCCTTCATCACTGAACACAACAATAATCACTTTCACTGTTGGCTGCAACAAACTTGCTAGAGGATCGTGAAAAACATGAAGATTTGCCACTGCCACCTCCTGCTGAAAGAACAAGGTGTCCTTTGTTTCAAATTCTAATCTGCCTTCATCATGTGCTTCGGTAAAAGTATGCTCACGGGCTTCAAAAAACTCTGAACAAATGAATGGGCAGATCTCCTCTTGAAATAACATTTCAAAACATGAGACATATGAGGAAGAATCTGTTACACTAAAAAATGTCACCATGACTATTTACAGTTAGTATGGCTCAATCAACAGTCATGCTACCCTCTTAGGCAAGTCTTATGCCTCTGCTCTCCATGTCAAACTCCAAAAAAGAGAGAAAGTCTTGTATAAATGTATTTATCTCTGGGGACGCAGGTCCTCTCAAACTTACCTGCGGGGACGCTCCCAATGTTCACAAAAGCTGTGTCCAAAGACGCTCTGTATGTAAAGGGACAGGTGCGTCCCCCTGTAAAAGTTAGAATGCGCAAGTTTCATCTTTAAAAAGTTACTTGTGGTCATTTCTAGAGCATTCTAGAAGGTTGTTCGACGTGTATTGGGCGCCTCCAGATGGTTCATGCACTCCTATCAAAGAGGAACTTATCCCATCAATAAGGGAGTGATCCCATCCAAAGAGGGGACTATCCCATTGATGGTGGACCTGATTAACCTCCTCTTGAGTACTATAAATACAGGCATTGGGCCAGAAGGAGGGGAGGTTGAAACTATACATTTTCTAAGGGTAAATGCTGCAGGAATTAGGACTCCCATTTAGAAGCTTGTGAGGAGAGATTACCATCTTTGCTCGTTCTATTTGGAAGTGGGTGAGCTTTGTCAAAGTAGAGGAAGACTCTTGTGGACCCTGGAAGGAGCTTGCACAACACCAAGGCTCAGGTTGTAATGGTTCCTTTCGATTACCTTTAATGCAAATTGGTCCATTCTTCTCAATAACTTGTTGTTTATGGGTTATTTCATGTACTCCTTGGTCTATATGTTGAATATGCTTTGTTTTATGTTATAATCAGGTGCTATTTAATTGTTTGACTGTTGGTGATTGCAGGTTTTGGAGAAAAGGAGGAGCTCATCCAGATCAACAAAGCTTGGACTTCTACAACAGCGTTTGGACAAAGGTAAGAACGAAACACTTGATTTCTCATATCATAATGCATGTTTAGAGAAGGATAGCTCCAGTTTGTTTTGTTTGTCATTAGAATGTCTTAGACTTCTAGGAAGGTCGGTTGTG
Source organism: Pinus tabuliformis (assembly GCA_031772625.1). Taxonomy (NCBI): domain Eukaryota; kingdom Viridiplantae; phylum Streptophyta; class Pinopsida; order Pinales; family Pinaceae; genus Pinus; species Pinus tabuliformis. Next base: position 11,501,423 of record CM062819.1, on the reverse strand, counting down.
TCCGCACTTTTGACTGATTCCGTGTGACAAATTGGCGACTCCGCTGGGGAAACCATTGATGAGAAGAGTCTTTTCTTTTGTGTGAACTTTGCTTTGAGAAAATTGGTTTATTTTTCTGGTTTTGGCTCTGTGATTCTGTCTCTGGGTGGGTTAGCTTAGGATTAGTTTTATTTTGCATTTTCTTGAGTTTTTCAGTAGGACGCACCCTCTGAGTGCTGCACAGTGCGTCCCTGGACGCACTTTTGCTGTGTGCACAGAGCGGGCCCGCACCTGTGCTAACGGGTTGCCTGCGTCCCCCTGCTAAAATTTGAGAAAACTCCATTTTTTGCTTTTTTACTCTTAGATTTTGTTGTTTCTTAGTTTTTTCTGCCCAGATTCATTAGTCCCTTGCCAAGAATCTTCACCTGAACTTGTTTTCATAGCATTAAGTGTTTTAGTGGATTTCATTGAAATTTAAGCCTAGGGTTTGATTTTTGAAGTAGATCCTGTAGTGACTTTAATGGTGGAAGTTGTGAAGCCTTAGATCTCTCTGGTTTGGTCAACCTTCTTAAGAGTCGGATCTGTCGTAAGTCTACCCGTGTGAGCAACCAACCTGTTGAGTTGTCTCTTTAGTCAAATTTCAAAGTGCTTGTTGATTAAGTCTTGAATTCCATTTTACAAAAAGAACAAAAAGATTTGAGTTTTGTTTTGATCAGCTCTTGATTCTGCAATAGCTGGTCCTTGATTTGATTTTGGTCAAGTAAAACAACCTAGAAACATCCTTGTAGGTTTTGGCCTCGTTAAGTTTGCTTAGAGTAAATTTACCTTTTAGTTTGCTTGTGAGTGAATTTTCGTAGATTTTAATAGTTGTTAAGATTGATTTTTGTTAAATTAGATTTATTTGCTTTATTAAAAGAAAAATACAAAAACATCTTCTTTAAAAGTCTTGTTTCAAGTAGCTTTGAAAGTTTTGAAAGAAAAAGAGTTTTTCGTGCAAGTAAAGAGTGGTCATGTTTGTGTGCTTGAAAAGAAAAAGAGAATTGTTTCTTTGATTGTCTTTTCTAAGGAAGTTGTTTTCTCTAAAATTTGCATTCTCTCAACTCTCTTAGTTAAGAATTTCATTGAAAAAGAAAGTAGCGTAAATCATCTTAGGTGCATCTTTGTAGTGGTTGGAGTCGAGTCTACACACCATTGGTTTCACTTCCACTACCTTGTGACTTTAAAGAACAACCATAAAAGTAACGCTTAAAGTAAAATTGAAATAGTAACTTTTATTTACTAGGGCTCTGAAGCACCAATTTAGATCAGGCTAGTGTCTTGGAGTAGGTGAGTAATTAACTCTCCAAGACAACAAAACCAAACAAGTAGTTTATCTTGTGATAGAATAAATCCAATTGTCTCACTTGTACTCTGGGAAAGCTCCTCTTAAAGGAGAAGCACGAGCTCGTGTCCCATCCAGTGAGGGGATCATTCCCCCCTCGTTGGGAACGACGCCAGACAGTACGTATTACAAACGGTAAACCTCGGATTAACCATTGTCGAGGAGCCAGGGGTCACTTGTCGGTAAACCTTGGATTATTGTCAAGGAGCCGGTAAGGGGATTGAGCTTGCTACTCTGCCCTTGCGTGCTGTCGGAGTTTAGACTGTTCCCCCAGGTGCATTTGTTGCGGTTGGTAACCTTAGTGGCCATTATCTTTAGGATTCTACCGAGGTGACAGTGGAGGGAAGGTCCCACTGTACCTGGAGCAGACGTCGGTTATACTCACTTGGATTTTCTGGGGGGTTCACTTCACTCGAGACGGTTAAAGTGGAGGAACTTGGTCCAGTCTATTCATTAAGCAGGTTGCCGCGGTAACTGTTCCACCCGCCATTTCTGTACTGAATCCAGCGAGGTTGGGCTTCATCACCAACTAGCGCTTTTGGTCCGGAAGACTACTGTTTGTGTTTGGTTTGACTCCCTAGATTCTTTAGGTGTGTGATTCAAATTTGTTTGGTTCTTTAGAGACTTTAGGTGGTTTGATTTGAAATTTTATTTTGTTTTCGTGTGTAGTAGTTAAAAGTTTTTAGCTGTGGCGGAATTACCGAGACAGTCCCGTAGACTGCGGGGCCAGTCTCCTGAAGTTGTTTCTGTGGCCGAATTGTTGAGAAGATCCCGTAGACTTAGGGGTGAACCTCCTCAAGACGAGTCCAGTCATTTAGAAGGTTTGAAGGTCCTTGTAACTCCTCCTAGTGGCAGTAGAGTAGGTTCACCAGAAGAAGGAGAATCTTCCTTGGTGGTCCATCCAGATTACCAAAGTTTAGAGACAGGTTATAATCCCGAAGCTGTTACAGTTTCTGAGCTTGTTGGTAGTTTTTCGTCTGCTAGTGATACAGGCGAAGAACCAGAAATATCCGAACCTGTTACTCCGACTCCTAGTGTTCCTGATTCATCGAGAATAGAAAGAATTATCACCGAAAATCTTCCTGTTGGTTTGATTGCTATTGAAGAACTTGTTCCAGAGGAAGAAATAGGCGTCTCTGATCCTGAAGATCAAATTACCCTTGATCTAAGGGAGCGTGAATCTATCTTTTACAGTCCTCCTAGAAGTACTACTTGGTACCTTTCGTTAACAAATTATCTAGACAACTTTGGGCTAGGTTTTTCTACACCTCGTACTCCTTTTCCACCTGGAGGTATTCATACTCCTGTAAATATGTCTGGTCAGTCGTCCGTGTTTACACAAAGTCCTGAATCTTTTTTACATGGCGGTCCTTCTGTTCCTACTGGGTATCAATCTCTTTCTGGTACCTTTGCGGGAGCATCTCCTCAACCCGTCGATCATGGGTTATTAGTTGGAAACAGTGGTAATGTACCATTGGGTGTAGGAGACATTTACATGATGTCAGGTTCAGTTCCCGTTTCCCAACCTCAAGGTGGCCAATTACTGCCTGGGGGGCAGCCTCCGTTAATGCCTGGGGGGCAACCTCAAGGTACTTCATTCGTGTCTGGGGGGCAACCTCAAGGTCAGTACGCTCCTATGGGGCAATACATACCTCAAGGTCAACCCCAGCCGCAATATGTACCCCAAGGTCAACCTCAGTATCAATATCAACCTCAAGGATGGCAACCTCAAGGATGGCAACCCCAAGGGTATCAACCCCAAGGGTATCAACCTCAAGGATACCAACCTCAAGGTCAAGGTCAATACTCAGGTCAAGGTTATCAACCACCTCAAGGTCAATCATATGGTCAAGGTATGGGAACTACACCTTACAATTATCAATCCTATCCTCAATCCGGCTATGGATCTCAGTATCCTCAACCTGTTATGGGTCAATACCCTGGAATGTTAGTGTGGGATCCTTCACAGGGTCAACAGATGTTGCAGCCAAGTATGCAATCGGTACCTCAAGCTGGACAACCTATAGTTTCTGGTCCACCCCAGCAATCGCAACCTGTCCAGCCAAGTGTTCAAACCTCTGTAACTTCGGTAGTTACTCAGCCGCCAATTGCACCTAGTACTCCATCTCAAACGGCTGCTGCAACTACCGCCACATCTACCATACTTACTTCTGGAGTATCGAAGGCTCCGGTTTCTATTGTCTCTGTAACCACTCCTCAGACATCTGTACCCGTTGTCTGGATCTACGATTCAAACCACGGTCCAGATGCCTGTAGGCCAGCCTGGTATAAGTACGGTTGTCACTACTCAACCTCAATTTGTTCAACCTCCGTACCAGGGACAGTACCAACCTGGGCAAGCTGTCCAACAACCGGTTTACCAGTATCAACCGTATCCTGGGTACACTTATCAACAACCTCAACAACCCCAGTACGGTCCGGTTAATCCTGGTTTTCCAGGAGGATATAATATCCCAAATGCAACTCCTGTTCCTAGTTATCCTGGATATCCTCCTCCTGGGACCGGTATTGTGACCCAGAGTTTTAGAGATCCTAACCGGCAGTTACCGTTTATCGCAACTTTGGATTTACCAGACTTGACGCGCCTAACGAACGATCCAATTCAATATCTTCAGTTATGGCCGCCAATGCCAAATAAGTTGCCCAGTGATATACCCAAGTTTGAAGGTAAGTCTGGAGAGGATCCGTCCAATCACGTGATGACTTACCACCTCTGGTGTGCTTCAAATTCTATCTCGGATGATTCGATCCGCCTACGTCTTTTCCAGCGTACACTCATTGGTCTCGCGGCCAAGTGGTACATTGAGTTACCACGGGCCTCTTTTTACAACTTTAGCCAGTTAGCTACCTCGTTCTTAACCCACTTTCAGTTACCGGTCAGATACGATAACGGTACAGAGTTATTAACTTCACTAAAACAATCAACCTCCACGTATATTTCTGATCACATTCATGAGTGGAGACGTCGAAGAAGGCTAGTGAAAGTTTTTATCCCAGACCAAATCTTAGCTGAATGGTTTGTTAAATCATTATTACCAAGGATTACTGAAGATGTAGCTAAGGCCGGAGTAGTTACTGAGGAGCAAGTCATTGCTCAGGCGCAATACCTTGACTTAGTTTACACTCAGTCAGGTACGTTACACGAGAAGATTCCAGATCTTCCAAAGTCGAATCAAATCGCTGCTGCTCCTTCGGGATCTCATGCCGCTGATGGTATGATTGGTATCGTGAATACAAAGAGCAAGAAGAAGTCTTCCAAGGCTTCAACTACTCCAATTATCACTTTGCCTGATTCTCCGACAGGAGAGTCTTCTCCTGAACTTACCGCCGATATTCACGCTGTAGAGTCATCTACGGCCAAATCAAAAAACGGTGGAAAGAAGAAAGGAAAGAAGAAGGCTAAAGCAAACAAGGCTCCGAAGGAGAAAACAGAAAAGTCGGAAAATAATGACGAAAAGCGCAAACCTCGATATCCTTGTCTTATTTGTGAAGAGGATCATTTTACGAGAGATTGCCCTCATCGGGCCGAGGTAGTGAAAATAGTCAAAGGTTCTCCCACTCCTGCTGTGTTAAAAAATCCATTTCCGGAGCAGGAGAATAAGATGATAGGTTCTTCCTCGAATGCCAGTGAAGAACCCATTTTGATGATGTCTCATGTGAGAATTGCGACTCGATCGCAAGATTATGGTAGTAAGAATCCTGTTGATGGTAAGGAAGCAGAATCTTCTCATTCTAATCCATCAACCTCAGCTCCTGGTTCCGATCCACTACAGATCGAGAAACCTAACCCAGACTTAGTAATTAAACCGCCTGCCAAGGGTGTACTTCGAAGGTCTGCTTTCAATCCACATGCGAGAGCGGCCCAGAATTACAACATTGTTGAGGACTTAGCTGTTTCACCCTCAGCAATGTCAGCGTTAGAAGTGCTGCAATCATGCCCAGCACAACGAAAATTGCTTTTGTCGGCTATAGGAGCTGTTGATGTTCAGGATCCGAATCTAATGATCTTCGATCTAGAAAATAGTACGCCGCGTCTCCCCCATCAAATGGCTTTCCAAATTGCAGTGATAGTCAAAAACAGGCCTATTCATAGGACCGTGATTGATGAGGGAGCTTCTACGTGTATTATGTCGATTCAATGTTGGAGATCCCTTGGTTCTCCTTCGTTGAACCAATCCCCCACCATCCTTAAGGCCTTTGATGGCCGTGGGTTCCGTCCGTTTGGTATTCTACAGGAATTTCCTATAGGGGTAGAAGGTAAAACCGTTAGTCTGGATGTGGAAGTGGTTGATGCCCCTCTAGACTACAACCTTCTTTTGGGTCGAAGTTGGTCATATGCTATGACAGCGGTCGTTTCATCGGTCTTCAGAGTAATTAAGTTTCCACACAACGGTAAGATCATGACTATTGATCAGCTGACATACTTTTCATCCGACCCAGCCTCTTCAGAGAGTATCCAGCATGTCGGTAAGACGACAATCCCTTATAGGGACGTTGGTGTAGGTTTAGTTAAGGATTCCGGTTTACTGGGAACTTTTCCTCTCCCTCCACTCAGCGTAGAACCTTCGTTTGCAACAATTCATATGATTACATCAGAAAATATTATTTATGATGATCCTTGGTTTGTCCCATCCGACTCTGAGATAGACTCACTCGGTAATGCTATGCCCTTGAGTCCATATGAAATTGCTTATGAAGCTCTCATGTCTTTTACCGACTTTCATTCAACCGAAGTCGACCAAATGAATGTGGTCAGTGAAGAGTCACTTTTCACCTCACCCTTAGAACGGATAGCGTTTCCCGAAGTCGTGTCATCTGACGAACAACTTCGCGAAATCCTAAGTGTAGACGATCTACCATGGGAGGATCTTCATCACAGATCTTCGTTTTTACCTAAGGACGATGCATTTGAAAATGATTTTTCATCTATCTTTACCGCTGAATATGTCAAAGACGCTCAGGATCCAACGAAACATTCTGATTCAGAGTTGAATTTAGGGAATATTTCTCGTACTATTCCCGTTGATATTTCAGTGAAGCCCGGAATTGAGGAGAACATTCAGGAACAATAAGAATCTGTATCGACTATAGGGATATCAATCGAGCTTGTCCAAAAGACAACTATCCTACGCCTTATATCGATCAAATTATTGATGATTGTGCCGGAAGTGAAATGTTTTCCTTTATGGATGGTTTTTCGGGCTATAATCAAATCAATATTCTACCTGCCGACCAACCAAAAACAGCATTCATTTGTCCATGGGGGACATTTGCTTATTGCAAATTACCTTTTGGGCTTAAGAATGGCGGGGCCACTTTTCAACGGGCAATGTCTTATGCATTTCATGACATCAAGCACATTGTGCAACCGTATCTCGATGATTTGCCTGCTCATTCTTTACGTCAAGCTGATCACCTTGTCCACCTAAGAGCAATCTTTATGAGGTGTAGGCATTATCGAATTCGGTTGAATCCCCACAAGTGTGTTTTCTGTATAGAAACAGGTCGATTGCTGGGATTTGTTGTTTCAAAAGCCGGCATTCGCGTCGATCCCTCGAAAGTCGAGGCTATCATCAAATTGCCTCCTCCTTCAAGTTTGCGCCAACTCCAAAGTTTGCAAGGGAAAGCGAACTTTTTACGCCGATTCATCCCAAACTACGCCGAGGTCACTAAAGGTTTTACACGGTTGTTGAAACAGAACGTTCAATTCTTTTGGGACGAGATTGCCCAACAATCTTTTGAGGCACTTAAACACACGTTGACCCATGCACCGTTGTTGCATCCTCCCAACTACAACCAGGACTACTTCTTATACCTCGCAGCTTCGCATTCCACCATTGGAATGGTGTTAGTTCAAGAAGATGAATTCGGAGCGGAACATGTGATATATTATCTCAGTAGGACCTTAAATCCCACTGAGTTAAAATATTCGCATGTGGAGAAATTGGCCCTGGCAGCCGTTCAAGCTGTCCAGCGTTTCCGTCACTACATTCTTCTCTGTAAAACTACAGTTATTTCGGATTGCAACCCTATGATTTACATTTTGACAAAACAATTGCTAGGGGGAAAGTACTCTAAATGGATCGTTATCCTGCAAGAGTTCGACTTGGAATTCGAAAAGTCCAAGTCTAAGAAATCCTTAGTTTTTGCGGAATTGATGTGTGATTTCCCGAGTGCTGACACAGAGACTGTGGCAGAAGAGTCCATTGCGGACGAATCTTTGTTTCTTATCAGTACTGTAGATCCGTGGTACGGGGATATAATCATCTATCTCCAAACCCAAACCTTTCGGCCTGAAGCTTCAAAGGCAGAACGTCGCAAAATTCGGTTTCAATCCCAGCCATACAAAATTATTGCAGATACACTTTATCGCCGGGGGGCAGACTTAGTTTTTCGACGTTGTTTAACTCACGAAGAGGCTGAGAGAGTTTTGAATGATTGTCACTCTGGAGCATGTGGCGGTCATATGTCTGGGTATGCCACAACTCAGAAGGTGTTGCGCGCTGGTTACTTCTGGCCATCTATGTTTAAAGATTGTATCATTGCAGTCCGGAAGTGCCACAACTGCCAAGTGTTTGATCGAAAGATGCGCGCACCGCCTGCTCCTCTCCACCCTATAATTGCCGTTGGTCCATTCGCCAAATGGGGTATCGACTTTATTACTTGTAGCCCTCACTCGGCCGGGGGGCATGCGTATATCATCCTCGCGGTTGATTATTTCACTAAATGGGCCGAGGCGATGCCTACATTCGACTCAAGCGGCAAAATAGCTGCAGTTTTCATATTCAATCATATAATAACTAGGTTTGGTGTCCCACAAGCAATCATTACTGACCATGGGAGCCATTTTCGAAACACCATGATGACTGAACTTACAAGCCAGCTTGGTTTGCGCCACGACAGCTCTACTCCTTATTATCCGCAAGCCAACGGCTTGGTTGAGTCTATCAACAAAGTTCTGGTTATCATGATCCGACGAACCATTGGTATTCATCGGTCGAATTGGCACAACATGTTATTTTCGGCGCTATGGGCATACCGAACCTCAGTGAAAACCTCAACAGGGTTCACTCCTTTCCAGCTAGTTTATGGCTTGGAAGCAGTGTTACCCATTGAATGTGAAATCCCATCACTTCAAATGGCTGTCGAATTACTTCCAGCTACTTCCGAAGAGGAGAAACGTTTATTGTACTTAGCTAAATTAGATGAGACTCGACGTGACGCTGCATTGGCAATCGAGACTCACGCGAAGCGAATGAAAGCTCAGTATGATAGAAATGTGACCCCTCGAAGTTTTTCGGAGGGAGACCTAGTGCTTTTATATGATCAAGCTAACGATAAACTAGGTGCTGGAAAATTCGTTCCTATGTGGCATGGACCCTATATTGTAAAGCGAAAGCTAGCAAAAGGGGCTTATGAGCTGGTAGATTTTGATGGGGACTCTTTGGGTAAACCCAAAAATGGACTTTACCTAAAGAGGTATTATGCTTAAATGGTGGGTATGGAGAATTTTTAGTTAGGTTAGGTTTTCTTTCTAGCTAGTATGATTGTTAGTTAGTCAGTGTGCTTAACTTAGTGAGTGTGTTTTCCGTCGTTATTCTGGCTTATCTTGGTTTTACTCTTGATATTACAGATGTCGACGCCTCTCCAAACATACATTGGATTTGCTGATGGTGCTTGTCGTAGTACACGGAATATCTCTTCCGCAGCTTGGGTTATCTATTCACCCTCTGACGAGTTAGTTTCTATGCATGGGGTAAGCCTCGGTCAAACAACGAATAACATTGCAGAATACAGTGCAGTGGTTGAATTATTATCCGAATCTATTTCATTTGGAATTCGACGTTTGATAGTGAGGTTAGATTCTGAACTTGTTGTATTACAGCTTAATAGGGTTTATGCCATTAGAAATCCTGTGTTATTAAGGTTGTTGTTGGTCGCTTTAATTGTTTTCACAATTCGAGCTCCACATAAATTGTCAACCCGAGAAGGTCTTTTTATTCCAAAGGTAATAGCGCACTGTATGTGCTCAATTTCAAAAGCAGTTCAATGTTGTAGTAAAAGAAAGTCACACACAATTGTTAAATTCAGTAATCTATCAATTTACAGTCTACTTAATTAAAGCTGAAGTCAATTAACTTATAGCAGACACGATTTCTCTGTTACAGCAAAAGGAAAATAAATGTATAAAGAAAGAAATCATTCAACTATAGCAGGAACAGGACCCTATTCCTTGGTGGGAACTTCAGCACCTGCTGCCTGGCACTAATCACACTGCAAAAGAAGTAATCTCAAGAGGTCAAGACCCTATTCCCAGGAACAGGAATCTTCAGCACTTGGCCTCTCTGTTCTAATCACACTGCAAGTAAAAGAAAGCAATCAATGGAGCAAGACCCTATCCCTCTGTACCGGGATCTTCAGCACATGCTCTCATCATCCACTCGTGCAATCAATACATGTAGCGCTAAGAAACAGAGTATCACAAACCATGTAACTAGTGTTTCAGCAACAGAACCAACCACAACGCAAATACATAAGAAATGAACAACTACAGGAATGAAGGGGTGAATCTTGTGAGGAAGGCGGGCCCTTTCCTTCTCACAAGATTCCCCAAGAGAAAGAATTAAACTGGAATGCTCAAAACAGGTCTTTATTCATCTGTCTAGAAAACTGGTACATACAAAAGAGGAGACTAGCTCCTGTCTCACACGATGCTGTTCTCAAAATTACAATTTGATCGATCCCCTCTAATGATGATGTCTCCTCTTTTTAAAGAGGAGGCATCATTTACAATTTTACACAAGAACGGAGATCTCGATTCTGTTCTAAACAAAACTATTCTGTTCTTTCTTAAAAAGAGATACTGTTACAATCGAGACAACAGAGATGCTATCTTCAAGATGATTCAGGTAACCGTATCTTCTGGCTGCTGCTATTATCCACAAAAAGTTCTTCCAGAATCGTAAAACGCATAGCGGGAGTTGCGTGCTTTGATGGTTGTTTCAGCAACTGCGTTGGCTGTTGCAGCAACGGGACAGCTGTTTCAGCAACGGAGTTGACTGTTTCAGCAATGAAGTTCAGCTGTTTCAGCAACGACCGCTCATTCCCAATAAGGCATATATTATCTGCGATCTTTGACTTGTGTTAGCAACAATGCACTTCAATAATTGATAAAATATAAGAGTATTATGGAATTAAATGTAAGACAGATTAATCATATAATAAAGAGAAGGTTTCCATATACCTTAGGATATAGTGAATGAAAAAGACATTGGAGCTTATGGTTTTGAGAGTAAAATGATATGAAAGTATATAACAAAATGATACATATTGGAGTCCTAACATCCCCCCCAGCTAAAAATGTTGCATGTCCTCAGGCAACCCCTTCGTCTGAATCAGAGTCTGAGTACTGGGATTGGCAATGCAGATTACTCAAGCAGTAGCTGGAGAAAGTGGCGTCTGTAGGAGCTCGGAATCCGTTGTTGAGCTGTAACCGTTGCCATGCCGAGGCTTCCTCTTCGTCAGTCAACAGGTAATGATTTTGATATTTCTCTGACGGCAGCCATAAGATTGGAAAACGGAAATGATACCCAATCCAGTTGACTCCGCAATGCTGAATGCAATTGACATACTTAGGGACTCTATACAATGCAGCGTGAAAATTGAGAGGGTTAAGAGGATGATAATCCTGTCTTTCCTTATCTGATTGCTGCCAAAAGAGATCATTGGCCTTCAGTGCAGCAGGACCCTTCAGTCGAATATGCTCTTGACAATTAAAAAGGATGGAAGCCTGTAATTGTTCTATGTGCTCGCTCATACCTGGCTTCTGCAAGTATTCATAGTACTGTGCTATGAACATGGCTGGGCTTACCGGCTCTGGCCTAATCCACAGGAGTTTATTCTCCTCATTATGACTGCTTGTATTGAACGCAGTCTGCCAAGTGAGCTGATTAGACAAGAATGAAGCGAAAGCCCTTATTTGTATATCTCCTGCAATTGGAGTAAGATTAACTCTTCTTTCTTCAGGCATGGCTTCATTATGCAAGTAGAGTTCGCACAGCAGATGCTGGTCGCTTTCAGGGGCCTCCTTGAAGGTCTCAACAAATTTTTCTGAAGTCAGTACTTCATGTGGTCTACCATGTGCAATTGATTTAATTTGAAAGTAAGCTAATCGTTCAGCAAGAAAAAGAGCATAGTTTACAGAAGGTTTCCGTGTAACCATCAACTTTCGCACCAATGAAAATATCAGGGCTATCCGTTCCTTAGACCGTCTGGCTTCCTTCTTATATTCCCTGTGCTCTTGCAGTAATTGTTCCAAATTCTCCCAGTTAGTGTATACAAAGTTTTTCCATTGCAACTTATGCTGTTGTAATATTATATCCTGGTTCTCGGCATGTTCCTTCTTCCATCTGTTGAATTGTTCCAATGGGTCCCATGGCCGAGTCTGTGTCTTTTTAACAGAAGTAGTAGGCTTGGGCGCTATTTCCTCTGTTTGTGTGGCTGCCTCAGAAGAAATGCACTGAGGCATTATTTCTTCTGTTGGAATACTTGCACCAGTAGTGTGCTGAGGCAGTGTCTCTTCTGCCGAAACAGCTGTTTCAGTAGTAGTATGCTCTGGTGATGTTTCCTCAGCTGGAATATCTGAATCAGTAATCATGTGTTCTGGCAATGTTGCTTCTTCTGGAATATCTAAATCAATAGTGGTGTGCTCTGGCAGTGTTTCTTCTGCCGGGATTGCTGCATCTGTCCCCAAGGGATGAGATATCTCTTGTTCGGTTTCTTCTTCTTCTTCTTGCACCGCAGGAGGTCCGACTGGTTCTTGTGGAGCAGTGGGGCATTCCTCCTGTGTTTCCTTTGTCATAATTGTCTCAGGGAGTGAAATTTCAACTATTTTATAGCCTGCATTCTGATAAATAATGCCACACTCTTTGCACATATATTCTATACATGTTTCCCTGTTCTGCATTGAGGCTACTTGTGCTAATGTATGGAGATTGAGTTCTTTTTCAAAAGCCTCTCGAGCCATAGCTAACTCAGCTTTGTAGGCTTCTATTTCAGTCTTCAGGAATTCATTTTCCTGTAGTAGGGATGCCATTGTATGTGGGCCTTGTATGCTAGTTGTTTCTGCTGGAATATTTTGCTGGTGCATAGTGGTGGCTGGTTGTTGCACCACAATGGGTGCCTCTGGTGTTTCATCCATTATGCCAGGAATGGATTCTTGTTTGTCAGAAACTAGTTCTGATACCACAGTAAATAGTCCTCGTGCTCTGTCAGGAATGAATCCTTGTTCCTCAGCTACTAGTTCTGACATTTGAATCTCTGGGCATTTCCGACTATCATCTTGCTTGTTGTGTTCTTGTGACTCAGTGACTGGTTCTTGTGGAACAGTCACTGGGCATTCTTCAGTATTGATCTGCTCTGTGAATTCTTCTGCCTTAGTGACTGGTTCTTGTGGGACAGTCACTTGGCGTTTTTCAATATCCTGCTCTGTAAATTCTGCTGCCTCAGTGACTGGTTCTTGTGGGACAGTCACTGGACATTCTTCACTAACAATCTGCTCCGTAAATTCCTCTGCTTCAGTGACTGGTTCTTGTGGGGCAGTCACTGGACATTCTTCACTAACAACCTGCTCTGTAAATTCTGCTGCCTCAGTGACTGGTTCTTGTGGGACAGTCACTGGACATTCTTCACTAACAATCTGCTCCGTAAATTCCTCTGCTTCAGTGACTGGTTCTTGTGGGACAGTCACTGGACATTCTTCACTAACAACCTGCTCTGTAAATTCCTCTGCTTCAGTGACTGGTTCTTGTGGGACAGTCACTGGGCATTTCCCCTCATCAACCTGCTTGGTGTATTCTTCTTCCTTAGTGACTGGTTCTTGTGTTACAGTCGCGGGGCAAGTGACTGGTTCTTGTGGAGCAGTCACTTCTTGATCCAGAATCATTGTCGTATTATCCCGAGGTACTGATTTTTGTGGGACTGTGTCCTCGGATGAAGCCGGCTGAGGAGTTCGGGATGGGGATAAGGGTTTCAATACAATAGTGGCAGGGTTAGGGAAAATGGAGGTAGATTCTGCCTCAACAGTCTTTGTCCTCTTTCTTTTTGGTAGGAAGGCAGCAAAATCGCTGCCTTTCCTTTTTCTTGAATGGGAGTGCTTTTTCTTCAGGACAGGGTTTTGCGGAGAGGTAGGAATTTGGGATGTGGACCTTGTCCGTGGTTTGGAACTTGTGACTGCTGGGGTTTTCCTTTTTTTCTTGATGGGTGAAGAAGGGGGTGTTGGAGAGTCGTCACTAGGGACAGGAATAATAGAGGGTGTTAGCTCTGCTAACTGTGGTGAGCTCGGGGTTGGGTTGACGGGAGAATTCAGGATTTCCTCCTGTTGTTCTTCATGAGGATTTTCAGACAATTGGGACGTTTTCTCTTGTTGAGGAGTTTCGGGTGGGGTTTGCAAAGGGACTTCAGGTGGGGCCTGCGAAGGAATTTCAGGTAGGGCCTGCAGAGGAGGATTTTGCTGAGCAAAACCCCTCTGTATTAGCAGCTGACATAAGCGATGGTGGGTAAGGGATGTCATGGGAGTTTTGGCTTGCTTACAATAATACGACATGTTCTTAATACAACCAAGCAGATAATAAGGGATATTAACCAATCTTCCATTTCTCAAATGATTCAGCAGAACAAAGTCGTGGTTGTACACTACCTGATAACGCCCTTCGCATGTGAGGTAGTGTTTGACGAATTCTGCCACTGATGGCCATGGTTGAGGAAGTGAATGCAGACTGACCCCGCGGCCTCTAGATTCCACTTGCTCGTCCGGGCGCAAAAAGTCTTGTTGGGCGTTAAGAACGACCGTCTTCCTGCTGAACCAGCGAATGCCCTCAGCTGGCAACCCTGATACCTGAACTATGTCATCCTCTGTCACTGAAATGCGAACCCCCCGGACCACTGAGAAATTGCCTTCAAAGTTCTGTGCGAATTCTAATACTTCTTCTGCGTTAAAATCTCCCAACCTTTCAAAATATGCTGTCCACCCTGCTTGTTGGAAGATCTGATATGCTTCCGGAAAGAACTGTAGAAGACTTATGGAGCCGGGCTCACTTCTAATGGCCGCCTTTCCCATGGCTAAAGCTCTGAGTTTTTCCGCAGAGGCACAATTCAGTATTCTCAGACCCTGATCAGACTTAGTTGTTGCAACAATGGCTGCGAAGTCTAAATGACGGCAAAAATGGATACGATAACAGGCGACAGGTTGGTGCATGCGAAATAATCATTCCATTTTTGGAATTCCCCCCCTACGTATGGTATAATTATGATTGGACGTGGGGAGATATGCAATCATTATGAAATGAAATCCTCTCCTTTAATATGATTTAACCGAATTACATAAAACCATATACCTTATACTTTACCTTTAATTAATAATTCGAAGTGTCGGTTGCAATAGCCTTGCGTGATCATGGAAGGGTCTGTGGATTGAAGGTGTAACTGAGTCTGGCATATGACAAATAATTTTCACCAGGAGTATTGTGAAGAACCAGAAAGATTCTGTAAGAACCAGAAGGGATATTACTTTGATGATAATCAATTGCTGAAACTGTTATTTAAGCAACTGAAAAATGAACAATGCATTGCTGAGGTAAGTGTTTCAGCAACCGGAGAAATTGATCATGTATTGCTAAACCAGGTGTTTCAGCAACGAGTGGAATCAATGATATGTTGCTGAAACAGGTGTTTCAGCAACGGGAAAAATCTGGTGTTTTAGCACGGGAAAAATCTGGTGTTACGTTGCTGAAACAGGTGTTTCAGCAACGGGAAAACTCAGGTGTTACGTTGCTAAAACAGGTGTTTCAGCAACGGGAAAAATCAGAGAATTGGGATAACTGACTTAGGTCTGTGAATGGTAAGGGATTATTTCAGCAGTAAGGAGTGGAAAATACTGACTGAAGGAGGATGTTTCAGGAGTGGTGGGAGTGATAGAAATAATGTGGGTATGGGGGAATATTGCCTTTTTAGGAAAAAGGGGTAAAATGAATGGAAGAGCTTCTTGATTTAAAACTCCAGATCTTCTTAGGATGAATCTGTCCTCCTTATTGCCTTTCCAGAATCTGCAAAATTCAATTGTAATATGCCAATCCTTGACAGGGATTATTAGTGCTAAATCTAATCTACTACTAAAAAAAAATATAGTGCAGAAAATTAAGTGCTGTGAGGAGCAGAAGACTCCCCTGGAAAAAGATAATGAATATCAGTCATGCAAGCAGTCTTGAAATCTTCTTTAGAAACAGGGCGTTCATATAAACGGAGCCTATGGCCATTGACTAGTAGAGGTGTTTTAGCATCATCAATTGTTAGAAGTCTTACCGTTCCGTTTGGAAAGACATCTTCTACTTCATATGGTCCAAGCCAACGTGTACGTAGCTTTCCCTGAAAATTTTCAAACCGAGAATCATACAGCAAGGCCCAATTACCTTTTTGGAACTGCTTGTGTTTGATAATTTTGTCATGCCATTTCATTCTTTGTTGTTGAATCATGTTTGTTTGGTGAATGGCATCCAATCTCTTTTCATCCAACTCCAAAAGTTGCTGCAATCTAGCTGTGTGCACATCATTCAAATCAAGATTAACAGCTAAGGCAGTCTTTAAAGTTTTAATTTCAAATTCCACAGGAAAAATAGCATTTTTACCGTAAACCAATTCATAGGGAGAAAAACCGGTAGTGTTTCTCCAAGTAGTCCTGTAAGCCCATAATGCCTCAGGGAGCCTTTGGGACCAATCCTTTCGGTTGTCCTTGATTGTTTTAGTTAGAATGGCCTCTAAAACTTTGTTTGTGCTTTCCACCTGCCCATTGGCCTGGGGGTGGTATGGTGTGGTCATTCTATGTTGAATATGATATTTGTGGAGAGTAGATTTGAAACCATGAGAATTGAATGGAGGTCCTCCATCAGTAACTAGCTCTCTGGGGATTCCAAATCTAGTGAAAATATCTTCAAACAAGAAAGACAAAACAGCCTCTTCATTGGCTCTAATAAGTGCTTTGGCTTCCACCCACTTAGTCATATAGTCTGTGCAGACTAATATATAGGTTCTTTGATTGGATGGAGGGTTAATGGGTCCTATGAAGTCCAAGGCCCATCTTTCAAATGGTTCAGAAACTACCTGGGGGTTTAGTGGCATTTGGTCTCTATGATTGGGTTGACCCATTCTCTGGCAGCTATCACAAGCTCTTACATACTTCTTTGCATCTCTGAATAATGAGGGCCAATAGTAGCCCATCCTCAGAATTTTATGCGCTGTTCTTTTATCAGCAAAATGGCCTCCGCAAGGACCATCATGACAAGCTTTGAGTATGTCATACACTTCATCTTCTCTAATGCATCTTCGAATCTCCTGATCAAGCCCAGTATAGAAGAGACATCCGCTGATCCAGCTATACCTGGCACTTTGTTGAACAATTCTTCTTTTTTCCCTGTATGACAGGTGTGCTGGTAGTTTTCCTGCAACCAAGTAGTTAGCAATATCTGCATACCATGGGGAATGAGCAGAAACTGCAAACAAATATTCGTCAGGAAAACTATCATCTACTGGAATATTATTATCAGTTTTTAACCATGAAAGAAAGTCAGCCACCACATTTTCTTTACCAGGCCGATCTATAATTGTAATATCAAATTCCTGCAATAGTAATAGCCATCTGGTAACTCTAGCATTTGTGACAGATTTGTTCATTAAGTATTTAATAGCTGAATGATCAGTGTGCACAAACGTAGGATAACCAGTAATATAGTGTCTGAATTTATTAATGGCATAGATTACTGCAAGGAACTCTTTCTCGGTAACTGTATAGTTAAGCTCAGCAGAGGTCATGTTCTTACTGATAAAGTATATAGCATAAGGAAGATGATTTTCCTCTTGTCCCAGGACTGCTCCAATAGCACTGTCTGAAGCATCAGAAGATATGTGAAATGGAAGATTCCAGTCAGGCCCCCTCAAAATAGGAGCAGTAGACAGCTGCTGCTTCAGTTCTTCAAAAGCTTTTTGACAAAGACTATTCCACTTGAATTCAGCATTTTTCATAAGCAATACAAACAATGGAGAAGCTATTTTAGAGAAATCTTTAATAAATCTCCTATAATAACCAGCATGTCCTAAAAAACTTCTCACATCAGTTTGAGTTTTAGGAATAGGAAGATTCTGAATGACTAATATTTTAGATGGATCTACCTGAATACCTAGAGCTGAAATAAAATGTCCAAGCACTATTCCCTCACTCATCATCATGTGACATTTTTCTGTACTTAAGGAAAGGTGAGCTTGAATACATCTTTCTAGTACTTTCTCAAGGTTTTGTAATCCCTCTTCAAAAGACACACCATAGGGGGTAAAATCATCCATAAATATTTCCATACAGTCATTCAGCATATCTGAGAAAATTCCTATAACAGCTCTTTGAAAGGTTGCTGGTGCATTGCATAATCCAAATGGGAGAACTCTATAGGCGAAAGTTCCCCAAGGACTGGTGAAAGTGGTTTTGTCTTGATCCTGGGGCGCAATTTTTATCTGATTATAACCACTGAATCCGTCTAGAAAAGAGAAGAATTTCTTCCCTGCAAGACTGTCCAACACCTGATCAATGAACGGTAAGGGAAAGTGATCCTTTTGGGTAGCTTTGTTTAAAGCTCTATAGTCAACACATACCCTCCATTTCCCGTTTTTCTTAGGAACAATTACTAACGGGGAAACCCATTCACTGTCAGATATGGGGTATATAAACCCTGCATTAAGCAATTTTTGAAGTTCTTCTTTAACAATTTCTCGTAAATTAGGATTCATCCGTCTTTGGGGTTGACAAACAGGTCGGCATCCTTCTTTAATGTAAATTCTATGAGTACATAATTCAGAAGAAATACCTTTCATGTCCGTGTAATCCCAGGCAAATGCCTCCTTATATTTGTGTAATAGCTTCATTAGCTGCTCTGTTTCAGTGTCTGTTAAATCAGGATTTATGTTTAATGTCTTACCGGGCTCAATCTCAACTGTTACGCTCTTAGATGGGATCGTGTTTAAAGTTTGAGATGAATCTTCAGGTTCAATCTTTTCTTGCATATCAGTTTCGAAAATTGCAGTCAATTGGTTGTGTGTTTCAGCAATAACAGAAGAAGGTTCACAAATAAAATTATTGATTATTTCATCTTCTGTATTGTCCTTAAGAGTTAAAGCTTGTCCTATAGTTAGAATCGGCTGAACAACATTATCATCATAATCCATCCATAAAGAATCTTCATTATTAACTACTGGCGTAGCGTGAGGATAAAGAGTTAACTGTTTTGTTTCATAACCATTAGAAATTGTCATTGAACCAGATCTGCAACTTATAAATGCATCAGCTGTGGCCAACCATGGCCTTCCTAGAATTAAGGGATGTCCCCCCAGCTTTGTTTTGGTTTGCAATACAACAAAATCAGCTGGATATTTCCAGGATTCAACTGAAATGAGCAGGTCTTCGACAACCCCTTCTGGTTTAATTATGGAACGGTCAGCTAACTCTAAAATGGTGGGTGTTTCTCTGATTGTGTTATTCAGCTGTAGCAATTGTGAAGTTTCCAGAGTCATTATATTAATTGCTGCACCTAAATCTACCAAAACCCGGGGGATTACTGCTTTACCAATCTGAACTGTAACAGTAGGATGGCCAGGATCACCGTATTTTACAGGAGGGGTTTTTCCAGACATTAATGCAGACAAGTCTCCCATCACATGTACTGTAAGGGGATCCTTGGTTTTCCTACCAGGTTTCTTCACACAAATATCCCTTAATGTTTTGGCATAAATTGGTACATCTTTTAATGCTTGTAAAAGTGGAATCTTAATATACAAATTTTGCAATTCCCCCATAAAATTAAAAGCAGGAGTTTCAGTTGTTTTGGTTAAAACCAAACGCTCGGGGAATGGAGGTTCTGTTGATTCAGTATTTTTGTTAGAAGGTGGTTGAGCTTCTTTTTGCTTTTCGGTTTCATTTTTATCTGAATCAGTTATATCATCAATAATAGGCTCTACTACTCTTCCAGATCTCAAATGAATATCATTACATTGCATAGTAGGGGATATAGACTGATTCTGAATTTCAATAACTTGCACAGCTTTATTGTTGGGGTTAGGATTTGGTTGCGCGGGTAGTTGGGGTCTCATTTGGTTGTTTGGTGGGGCATTTGATGGCAGAGAGAGTGATTGTTGGAATTGAGGCATCTGATTTGGGTATGGAAATGATTGATTATTCCAACTTAGGTTCCAAGGATTGAAAGGAGGTGGTTGCTGTGGAGGCCAAGGAGTCCACATTGAAGGATCAACAAAGGGAGGGTTTTGCATTTGCATGGGTGGGAAGCTCATTTGATTGAAAAGTGGATATTGCATTTGGTTGAAGGAGGGGTAGCTTGTTTGGCCAAAAGCTGAATGATTATTCCAACGATTAAATGGCATACCAGAATTCGTACCTTGCCCTTTAGATGGCCATTGTCTTCTTTGAGTTAGCAGGTAGACGGCTTCAGCTTCTTCCTCCGTTGGCTGCATCGCTGCTTTTATCCCCGGTAGAGATGGACATTGTTCTGTCTCATGATCTTTCTCACAAAGGGTGCAAACTGGTACTTTTTCTCTTGGGCACTCCCTTAGTGGATGTTTATCTCTACATTTCGGGCAGTAGACAGCCAGAGTTGCTTCTGCCTCAGCCTGCTTCTTCTTAACCTGCAAAGTGTCAATCTGCGAAGCAAAAGAACTTAGCATTTCGGTTTTAAATTCTTCAAGCAAATTACCTATCTCTTCTCTTGTTGCTCCTCCATTGGCTGATTTCTGTACCCTTGAATAGGTGGAATCTCTTATTCTGTTTCTTGCAGCTCCCCTAGAACATCTTTTAGCAAGTTCACAAATCTCATCATATGATTCTTTAGATATGTCTCCCTTAGCAAGCATATTTAACATATTTAAACAATCATCCCTTAACCCTCTAAGTAGTATTGTTTTACGAATTTCCTTACTTATATCTGGATGATCGGATCTTTGTATGTTGTATTGCAATCTTTCGATGTAGTCCTCCAAGCTTTCATCCGATTTTTGTGCCATATTGAATAATTCATCCTTCTTCTCTCTTGTCCGGCAGTAGTCCTGATATTTAAGCAGAAATTTTTGTTTCATTTGCTCCCATGTTGTGATTACCTGGCTCCCAAGGCTCATGAACCATCTCAAGGCATTTCCTTTTAAGGTGGCTGGAAACAGTTTCAACTTTTGAGAATTAGTAACATAATCATAGCTTCTGCATAAAATATCAAATTCAAAAAGAAACTCGTCAGGATCCTCAGTAGATAAACCATGAAAGTTAGGTAGGGCAGACAATGGGATATTTTTCATTGTTCCTGCAGGAAGATCACTGATGGGAAATCCCAAGGTAGAAAGAGAATTTTCATCCCTTCTTTCTTCTTCAGGACCTATACGTCCTCCTCCAAAGAGGAGATTATCATTGTTGTCTTCCATTGTTGGTCCTCCTACTGCACTTTCTCGATCGTCAGAATCCTCTATTGGTTCTTCAATATTTCCTACCGGTCGTCCAGCGCTTTCTACTATCTCCTCGATATGTTCTTCTATTCTGTTACTTTCCTCTGACTCTTCAGCGCTGCCTGCTGATTCTTCTGTATTTTCAGGACCCACAACTTCTTCTGTATGTTCAGGACCCACAACTTCTTCTGTTCTGTAATCTGACTGAGGGGAACGCTGAAATTTTGACTTCCGAGAACTCAGTCTTTGTGATGATTCAGCCTTTGATACGATTTCGTCAATAAACGTTTTTCGTCCTCCCCAGCCCTTGCCACCTGCGCGGTTATTTTTCTTCTGGTTTCCTCGTCCTCTCATACAATCTGCACATTAGAAAAAATAGATAAATGCTTTTTGAAATCTATAATTACCTTCCCCGGCAACGGCGCCAAAATGTTGGTCGCTTTAATTGTTTTCACAATTCGAGCTCCACATAAATTGTCAACCCGAGAAGGTCTTTTTATTCCAAAGGTAATAGCGCACTGTATGTGCTCAATTTCAAAAGCAGTTCAATGTTGTAGTAAAAGAAAGTCACACACAATTGTTAAATTCAGTAATCTATCAATTTACAGTCTACTTAATTAAAGCTGAAGTCAATTAACTTATAGCAGACACGATTTCTCTGTTACAGCAAAAGGAAAATAAATGTATAAAGAAAGAAATCATTCAACTATAGCAGGAACAGGACCCTATTCCTTGGTGGGAACTTCAGCACCTGCTGCCTGGCACTAATCACACTGCAAAAGAAGTAATCTCAAGAGGTCAAGACCCTATTCCCAGGAACAGGAATCTTCAGCACTTGGCCTCTCTGTTCTAATCACACTGCAAGTAAAAGAAAGCAATCAATGGAGCAAGACCCTATCCCTCTGTACCGGGATCTTCAGCACATGCTCTCATCATCCACTCGTGCAATCAATACATGTAGCGCTAAGAAACAGAGTATCACAAACCATGTAACTAGTGTTTCAGCAACAGAACCAACCACAACGCAAATACATAAGAAATGAACAACTACAGGAATGAAGGGGTGAATCTTGTGAGGAAGGCGGGCCCTTTCCTTCTCACAAGATTCCCCAAGAGAAAGAATTAAACTGGAATGCTCAAAACAGGTCTTTATTCATCTGTCTAGAAAACTGGTACACACAAAAGAGGAGACTAGCTCCTGTCTCACACGATGCTGTTCTCAAAATTACAATTTGATCGATCCCCTCTAATGATGATGTCTCCTCTTTTTAAAGAGGAGGCATCATTTACAATTTTACACAAGAACGGAGATCTCGATTCTGTTCTAAACAAAACTATTCTGTTCTTTCTTAAAAAGAGATACTGTTACAACCGAGACAACAGAGATGCTATCTTCAAGATGATTCAGGTAACCGTATCTTCTGGCTGCTGCTATTATCCACAAAAAGTTCTTCCAGAATCGCAAAACGCATAGCGGGAGTTGCGTGCTTTGACGGTTGTTTCAGCAACTGCGTTGGCTGTTGCAGCAACGGGACAACTGTTTCAGCAACGGAGTTGACTGTTTCAGCAATGAAGTTCAGCTGTTTCAGCAACGACCGCTCATTCCCAATAAGGCATATATTATCTGCGATCTTTGACTTGTGTTAGCAACAATGCACTTCAATAATTGATAAAATATAAGAGTATTATGGAATTAAATGTAAGACAGATTAATCATATAATAAAGAGAAGGTTTCCATATACCTTAGGATATAGTGAATGAAAAAGACATTGGAGCTTATGGTTTTGAGAGTAAAATGATATGAAAGTATATAACAAAATGATACATATTGGAGTCCTAACATTTTTGAGAGTGCGTCTCTTGGAACGTGAATTTGATTACATTGAATATCAGCATATTCCAAGGTCTTTAAATACATTAGCAGATGCAATTGCTTCTCGAATGTTAGAGAGACATTTACGATAATCATGCAAGTAAATTTAAAAACATTTCATCATACATGTTAAACAAGATAAGCCGGTAATAGTGATATATATATAGATAGGAGTGTGTCAAAAAATATACATCGTCTTCGATCATAGGTTGAAAAACACCTTATGATCGGCAAAAATGATAGAGTACAAAAAGTCAAAAATATCACATGTGTCTACAAAGTGACTAGCCAATCACTGGTGGTGCTCCCTATACGACACCACTGCACGGGCTACCTTACGCAAAAATCTCCTAAACGGTCCAGGGACTGCGACTACGAAGCGCTGAAGCCTGATAGGAATGTCATCCATAGTAGTCTCAGGCATATCTGCCGTCAGACGCTCTAGATCATGCTCCAACTCAGCTAGTACTTCTGTAGCCGCGTCCTGTGGGGCCGGTACCGGTGCAGCTGGATGTCTCCTCTCAAAAGGCCGGAGGTTGGCTGGACGCTGTGGACCAACATCTGCATTTTGAAACTTTTACTGTCAGTTTTGAGACGATATATATAAAAACAAAAAAAATACATAATTTGAAAACTTGTGAAAAATAAAGTACCTCTGTCATCCCATTGTTCTCCCTGTGGAAGAACCATGTCCGGATCATGTCGAAAATCTACTCCGGCGTACGGAAAGTCCTGGATCGAGAAAACCTGGTCCTCCAACCAGTGAAAGTAACTATCAGAAAATCGAACAACTGCCGCGCCCTCGTCAGGATGCCGGGCCATCACCGCAACCCATCGTACCAGCTTTGGCTCCCGAGGACCCAAGATATCAACAGTGAGTTGCTGAGGGATCAGCATCGGAACTCTCTCTAAGGCAAAGCTCACGACTAAAGGCCCATATCCAAAAGTTTTCAGTCGTCCGTTCTTTGCCTTAGTCAGTTGGCTCTTCATATTAGCCGACACAGCATCACACCAGTTGAAGATGGTGCCTTGGTAACAGTCAATTGCCATCCGCATTTGGGACCCAGAAGCAATGTGCAAAGCGGCCGCGCCGCAAATTCTGGTAACCGTGAAAGCAATAACTTTGAGTTCACGCAGAGAGATGTGTTTGATCTCCACGCCTTTCGAATGGTGTGCCCCAGGTGTGCACCAATCTTCCCGGAGACTAACAAGGGATTGGCCACCCGGCCTAGTCCCGGCTAGATTGAGTTGCTCGCCTCTGTTTGGCAAGCCAGTGAGAAAGTATACATCCGAGGGCTCTATCTCGAGCTGGTGCCCTCCTATGTAAAAACATTGCTCTTGAACGTTCCATCTCTCAACCAGCCATTCTAAGAATCTTACCTGAGCCCTCATGCCTGGTATGGCCCAGTATTTGTATAACCCGCATGCTTTTAGGGCATCCAAGGAAGGTTGGTGTTCTATTGCAGCTTCATCAACCTCTTCGTGCTCTCTTTCTCTCCAATCCAACATGGTGAGTGCCCTACACACCAAGAAATAATGATTAGGATTAATTTGGGGAAATTTGAATGGTTATTTGTGAGGATTGGGGTTTCAATTTCCGCGTTCCACGGAGGACGCACCCCGCGTTTGGAACACAGGGCGTCGGGACGCAGCTGGCCTGAAGGTGGGCTGCGTCCCCCGACCATTTTCCTGTATAGGAAAAAGTCGGGGGATGCAGGTCACTCGAAGGGCACCTGCGTCCACCGAGGAGCGCATTTTGAAACCTAAACCCTCCCAAAAAACAAAACTAAAACCTAAAAAACAATTTTAATCGGATAGAAATGAAGAGTAAGATGTTGTAAAATACCTGGAAGAGACGGCGTTCGATTCTGACGGTCGGATTTTCCGCAACGACCACGGGAAGTTTCTTGTCAAAAGCTCCTTTTTCAACCTCAACAGTCAAACGGTAAAAATGACATGGTAAAAAGTCTTTTTATAGGTTTTTTGGATGAATTTGTTCATTTTTCACCATGAAAAGATGTTTTTCGATGTATTTTTGCCTATCTTAAACAGGTATGAGTAATGTGTCGCTTTTGTGCAGGACAAAGGGACTTAGAGGGAAAATTGTCATTTTTTCACGAACAAAATATCAGAGTCATCTTTTAAGCCCTTTTCTGACTCCTAAAATATGAAAAGATTTCCGAGCGTTTCTTTTACACTCGTTAAAACGGAATTAAAAGATGGTCCCCTTATAGCTCTTTTCTGACCGTAAAATCAGGAAAAGATTGCCGGGTTTTTGTCGTTTCAAACTCGATACGGAAATAAAACGACGTGTCCTTGATCGCTTTTTACTTTTCAGGTCAGTGGCACTAATTATGAAAGTACTCCTTGGTCGCAAGATCAAGCGGTTCCCCCAGGTATTATTTTATACTTTTGCGGGCTTGAGGGACACAAATCTACGAAAAAGTTCAACTTGGAGTCTTCTTAAGTTTTTCAGACTCTCTAAAATTGAAAAACACCGAGTTTCTCCTATACTGGGCTCATTAAACATTTCACAGTAAAGGACCTGTTCAATTACAAACAGGAACGAACCACTCCTTCCTAGGGTTCGAATCAAAACTAGGTTGGACTCATCCGAAGGATGAGCTTATAATCAAGCACATGTTATCCTCCTCAAGCTTGTTAAAAATAAAGAGGTACTTGCCAGAAATGGTGGGGGAAAAAAGAGAAGAATGAGCCTGTTTGTTACCTTTTGTCTCAGAAGAAACTTTATTACCACTCTTGAACACGACACTTTTCATTCACTTGGGTTGGGAAATCTTTTACCTCACAGTTGATCAAACCACTTTGAAAGTCTTTAACCGGGTTCCGGGGATTAACTTTGAGTTATTCGTCACCAAGCCATCTGTCGTGTCGTTATGTGTTCAAGAGGTCTGCAAGCAAAACTTTCATCTGCAAAATACTTGTCATCCATTTGACCATCCCTGAGTCAGTCCTTACAGCAACATTTCTTCAACTTGAACAATGATTTCGTGTTGCGGGCTTGCCTGCAACGGGTCGCTTTCTATTGACATCAGCACATTATCTAGAGAGATGACTTAGAAATCGTCAGTACCTTGAAGTCTGCATGCATCAATGGCAGGTTTCTCGCCTTTGACGTCAGTTTACATCATTGACTTTCGATCGAAGGATTCCGTGAAATGTTCGACATCAACTCATTCATTCACATCTCATGGATTGTACTGGGTACTTTGAGAACCATTGACATTACTGGTGGTCTCTCTCACGCTTGTTAACAGTTTACATCATTGACTAGTAATCAAGTGGTTTCTACCATGTTCGACATCAACTCATTTATTCGCATGGCTAGAATCGTACCAATTCGGGAAGTAGAAATGAAGACCCTGGATCTAGTTTCCACCATCCAGGCTGCGAGGAGTTTTGTATTCATTATCTAAGTAGACTAATCATAAACAGATGGCTGCGTCCATACTGTGTCTACAAAAGTCTATGATTGTGATGTACTGCAAAATCATTCCTGTATCAGAATAGTTAGTCTGTTAGTTAAAGTTTTGATCTGAGTATGGGAATGCCTACCTCAGTGATGATATAATCTTATACATGTATTTTGTGTTGAAAATTGCAGGTTCTGACCAGGCTCTCCACGGGATAATCCTTGAAATGATAAAGCGCTTCACCCTTCCTAGATATTACAAACCCTAATCTATTCCAGGCTTCGCACTTTAGGGGGCAATCTGTTACACTAAAAAATGTCACCATGACTATTTACAGTTAGTATGGCTCAATCAACAGTCATGCTACCCTCTTAGGCAAGTCTTATGCCTCTGCTCTCCATGTCAAACTCCAAAAAAGAGAGAAAGTCTTGTATAAATGTATTTATCTCTGGGGACGCAGGTTCTCTCAAACTTACCTGCGGGGACGCTCCCAATGTTCACAAAAGCTGCGTCCAAAGACGCTCTGTATGTAAAGGGACAGGTGCGTCCCCCTGTAAAAGTTAGAATGCGCAAGTTTCATCTTTAAAAAGTTACTTGTGGTCATTTCTAGAGCATTCTAGAAGGTTGTTCGACGTGTATTGGGCGCCTCCAGATGGTTCATGCACTCCTATCAAAGAGGAACTTATCCCATCAATAAGGGAGTGATCCCATCCAAAGAGGGGACTATCCCATTGATGGTGGACCTGATTAACCTCCTCTTGAGTACTATAAATACAGGCATTGGGCCAGAAGGAGGGGAGGTTGAAACTATACATTTTCTAAGGGTAAATGCTGCAGGAATTAGGACTCCCATTTAGAAGCTTGTGAGGAGAGATTACCATCTTTGCTTGTTCTATTTGGAAGTGGGTGAGCTTTGTCAAAGTAGAGGAAGACTCTTGTGGACCCTGGAAGGAGCTTGCACAACACCAAGGCTCAGGTTGTAATGGTTCCTTTCGATTACCTTTAATGCAAATTGGTCCATTCTTCTCAATAACTTGTTGTTTATGGGTTATTTCATGTACTCCTTGGTCTATATGTTGAATATGCTTTGTTTTATGTTATAATCAGGTGCTATTTAATTGTTTGACTGTTGGTGATTGCAGGTTTTGGAGAAAAGGAGGAGCTCATCCAGATCAACAAAGCTTGGACTTCTACAACAGCGTTTGGACAAAGGTAAGAACGAAACACTTGATTTCTCATATCATAATGCATGTTTAGAGAAGGATAGCTCCAGTTTGTTTTGTTTGTCATTAGAATGTCTTAGACTTCTAGGAAGGTCGGTTGTGTCCGCACTTTTGACTGATTCCGTGGGACAGAATCTGAAATGGAATCCTGAATGTTTTGTTCTTCTATGGTGTGAATGCGCTGTAGGTCATCTTCATATGATATCACAACCAAATGATCAAGTTCCTTATTACATTCTTCAATCATGAGAAAAGAAATTTCAGATGGTCCTTGAAGCACAAGATGATCATTTATATCGTTTACCACAATTTCATGAAGAAAAACTTTTTCACTTGCTTGAGCAAAGATCTCACCTTGTTGTTCATGAGCTGACTGAATGACCTCCTCATGAAGATCTAGTTCCGGTGAGGTGGGAGCACTTAGATTTGTAACTTTGTTTTCTTCATGCCAGCTGATCTCAACAGTCGAGTTCTTCTTTATAGGATTCAACACAAAGAATTCTTGGTCACCATGATCTGAATTTTGATCTGAAATAGCTGAGTCGACTGCATTACATTCTAAAATTGAATCTTGGCTATCTTACACGTTGTCTTCTTCTGTAGGCAGATCTGAAACAAGCTCTTCTCTTTCATCAATTACAGCCATATGGCCATCTTCAACCTGCTGATCTTGACAAGTATCCTCTAAGATTTCTATGTGCTGCTGAAACGGCTTTTCATACAGGGCTTCCATGATCTCTTCATCCATGAAATTATCATCTTCATAAAACTTCTCAAGGCTTTCAATAAAACTATAGGCATGCTTGCAACAGTCTTGAACTAAATTCAATGATGAATAAGAGTCCTTATATCTTTCGATGAACATAGCATGAAAATCCTTTAAACAGTAAATACAAGCAGGCGGCAAACTTTCATACCATGATTGAGCTGTACCTTCCAGAGTGGCCAAGAATATCTTCATCAAGCAATCTTTAGGAAAATCAACCTTCAACTTGCGAATATGCATGTGAAATCTAACCAGATGTAGAGCAGCATCCTTCTTACCATCATCATTAAATGTAGGCAAATTCCTTGACCAATCTACCTTCGGAATTTTATTTGGAAAACCTGGGATGTGATCTCGGCTCAAGGGAGCATATCTTCTTGCGATTAGGTCCATCATGAAAATCTCATAGCTACTGATCTTCCTGCAGTGAAGTCACCATGAAGCAAAGGTTGCTAGATTCTTCAGTGAAAGGAGTCGCCAAGTGAATGATTCAGCCTTTCAAGTGTCTGATCGTTGTCCACTATCAACAATCAGATCTGAACTTGATACATGTACTGGGGTGAAATGCAAATGAAGTGTTGTATTCACAAGCTCACGGAGATTGACTGAAGCAGCGTTTATCTACTTACGCTGATGTAAAACAAGAGCGTTTTCGAAGGCTACCTGGCGTAACTTCAGGCTCCGTCTAAGACTTATGAAACAAACAAATCAACCCACAAACAAGTTTGTTCTCCCCAGTATGGTCGCCAGTATGTTAGTGCTTGAGATTTCACCTCAGGCTGAGAAAGGTAAACCTCAAGGCAACATCAAACCATTCAGCCTCGTAGCTAGCCCTACGGGGCAAGAGAAGGCTCTCTCTGGTCAATCTCGTTAAATTTTCAATGGGAAGAGATGACCAATCAAGGTAACATAGATATTAGGCTAGTAAACTGATTTGAAGGTTGATTTGGGGTTTTTTGGGTTTTTGGTGACAAATTGAGGATCTGCAATTTAGGGTGCGGGGATTTGACACAGTTTCTGCAGGGGAGTCTTTGGGGCAAGGTAGGAGATTGTGTAGATGTCTTTAGCTGAAATGGATGATGTGGAAGAAAGATAATAAGGCTAAAGAGAGCAAAAAATGGATTTGAATTCTCTTTAGACAGTAGAAAACATAGAAATTAAACAAATTTGAAAGCAGAGCATGCAAGCATGAATTCTAACTTTATCACTTCATTTGTTTAATATGCAGCAGTATAGAAAGGAAATGAATCACATAACAAAGCTTACAATAACATGAAGAGACACACCATCAACACAATGATTCCACAAGAATCCCAATGATGACTGCAAAACCCTGGTCTTCCTTAGCCAAAAATTGCAGAGATACAAGTGAATAATACAATGATAGTTCCTCCCTCAAGAGTCCAACCATGAAAATGAGCATGAAAGTACATAATATAGATGATCTAACCTCTTTCCCTGCCTCCATGGGTCGATCTCACTATCCTAGGAGCTGTTTGAACAACTTCTAAACTAAGCACTACAAAATGGGCAATCAAAACAACTTGCCTCTAAAAACTTGGAAACCAGTTCATACAGTCAATTTTACCCTTTTACATGAGAGAAACTTCTAGAAGAGTAAAACAAGAGTAAAAGTATCCAAAAAGTGCCACAAGTACAGTCAAAAGGACCACCATCGACCTCAGCAAGTCAAACTGGAGCTAAACTGCAAATTCTAGGCTGAACTGGTCAAATCTGGCCCAAATTCCTCAACGGGTCGCGCACATCCTCCTCAACGGGTCGCGCACTTTGGAGCCCTGTTTGGAGGCCTTCCGGTGTCAGAGTCAGGTGCAAGATAGCTCATTGGAAAGGTCTCTAAGTCTAATTTCCAACCCAACCAGAATTTTTGGATTTGGAGGTCATTTGCCCAGTCAAAAGTCAATTCTCCCAAGACTACTTCTGCAGCTCAAAAAAGGGGCAGAAAGTCAAAATTTGGCTGTATTTTGACCTTTTGGAGGCCCAAAACTCCATGAAACCTCAAGGTAATGGATGGGAATATGTAAATTTGCATGAAAAATCCAAAAATTCTGAGTTTTTACAAAACAAAGTTACGATGACAAAGGTCTCACCGGGGGTGAGACCCGTTGAGAAGCCAAAACCTGTAAATTGCCCAAAAATGCCAAAAATGAGCCAAAACTTCCAAAATTTTTTGTGCTTGATGCTGTGAAGAGGCTAGTGAGTGTCATGATGAGTGAGAGAAGCCTTGGCCAAGATGCGGAGTGGGTTGGCCTTCTTCTTCCTCCCAAGAGCCTCGGTCAATCTTCTTTGAAACACTTTCATCTTTGCTTTACAAACGTGCATCCTAGCCCAATAGTAGTTTTTCATGTTCCTTAGCAGCCTTTTGTCTTGGTTGGCCTTAGCCAACAGCCTCTCCAAGTGTGCATTGACCTGAATAAACAAAGACTCCCGGTCAACATGCAATGGATCACCGGGCCTCCTACGGTTTAGGACTCGGTCACTACGAATCCTCCAAATCTCATCAAGTGCCTTCTCCTCCTCCAGCTGTGTGTTCCGCTGCTCTAGATATGTGATGGTCCATTGGGCACCCTCAAGTTTCCGCTGCAAAGTATCATTCTCGGCCCTAAGCTGCTGAATGATCTCCTTTGCCTCTTGGCTAGGAGAACTGACCTCAAGATCGATCACTGGATCCTCATGAACCATGGGCTCTTTGCCCCTCTGCAATACCTCTGCTGGTGAAGAAAGCGAGGCCCCTTCCACCTTCTGTGGAGATAACACTCGCTGCTCTGAAGATGAAGGTGAGACCCCTTCCACCTGCTGTGGAGATAGTACTCGCCTGGCTACTACAAATAAGGCCCTTGGGCCTTTCTGATAGGTGACCATAGGAGTGGAGCTGACATGTCGGGTGATGGGAGCATCAGGCTGCTGAGATGATCCTCCCTCCTCATGAATAGCCTCCTGATGTGGCTGAGGTGGCACTGTGAAAAACTCACGGGAGATGAACTCCTCCCATGAAATACCCTACTGAGTCAACTGATAAGAGACTATAAGCTGGATCAAACCATAGTGACAAAGGCTCCTGTATTGCTGGGCCGGGGTCTTCCTCTGCAACATGGGTACCATCCTCTGAATGTTCTGAAATAGGAAGATTGGGAGGTTCATCATCCTCGCCCGGGTGAAATGCATCAACAGGCGAATGTGATATGAATACACCTGTGAAAATCTGCCCTCACATGTGAAGTAATGCATGATGAGTCTCATGAGGGGGGCATACTCACTGTGAAGAAACCTGAATGGGAAAACACCTGCCAACAGTTTCACAAATGATGGCCGGACATAAGGCTCAAAGTGAACAAAATCAAGTAATCTGCGCTTAGGCCACACCTCACCCACATTTGGTATCCCTGTAGCCTCTGAGATCACCTCGGGTGTCAATATGAAATTCACCCCTGCAAGAGTGACATGTCCATCATGGAGGTGTAAGACAAACAAGCGGGCCAGCTCTCTATGATGCTGAATCTGAGAGAGCCTCTCACAAAACTGATAGCATGACATGTATCGGAAACAATTCAGTGCCAAAGGACAAGCCTGTAACTCTGCCAAAGAAGTAGGCTCTTCCCGCTTGTGATGTCCTCCCTTACCCCCTCTACGAGGCCTCCTCTGCTCCTCAATCTCTGTAGATGATGAATGGTCATCACTTTGCTCATAAGTTTCGGTATCTGACATGGTTTTGGAGCAAAGTGGACAAACTGAACTGCTGTCTCTGCCTGCAAAAAGTGCTGAAATCTATGCTGTTTCAAGGGGAACCAAACATGAGGGAAATGTTAGGGGAGGGAATTTTTAATAAGGAATGGGAATATATAACAACAACAGGGAGTTTTAAGGGAAACTTTGCAAATCATATTCATATAGGAACACATTTTTATAAGGGAAATCATTTGCAAAGAGTTTTACATATGGGAAAAAACATACATATAAGTGAATATGGGCACATATGCATATATGTATCAATAGGGAAATAGGGAAACCATATACAAAATTTGCTGATATATTCACCAATATTGGCTACTGTTTTCACATGAATCTTTTCTTTGTTTTTTACATGTATATGGTAGAGGGGATTTAGGGTTTCACTTTGTTTTGTTTTTGATACTTTGGGAGAGGGGTAGGGTTTTTAGTTTTAGTGATTTAGGGATGGGAAGGGGATTTGTATGTCATTGATAAAATAATCATGGGAAAAAGAAGGTGCATATGAGTGTGGGTAAAAGGAAAGGGAAAGGAAATCAACCAAGGGAAAAAACAACTTGAAACATCATAAACCCTAACACCAATTGGGCATGAACATTGCAGCCATATCAATCCATTCATTTGCAAATTTTGAGGATGAAATCATAGCATGAAGACTTGCATCCATCACCAATATCAAAAACCATGCATTAAGAGCCTACCTCGACCGATTGAGAAAAGTTGAAGGGAGATTGAGGAATTTGTGTGAAGTTTGAATGCAATCAGCTCAACGAGTCGCGTAGGCCTCCCAACGGGTCGCGCACCTCCCAACGGGTCGCGCCCGTTGAATTTTTGAACTGCTGGAGTGCTCTGGACGGGTCGCACACCGCCCAACAGGTCGCGCACCTGGCTCAACGGGTCGCGTTTTTCAGGAGGCTTTTGGAGGCCTTCTCAATGTCAGAATCGGGTGCAAGATAGCTCGTTGGAAAGGTCTTTGAGTCTAATTTCCAACCCAATTGGAATTTTTCAATTTGCAATTCATTTGACCTGTCAAAAATCAAATCTTCCAAGACTGGTCAAAAAGTGCCAAATGAGGCTGCCTCAAGGAAGAGTGTTGTTGCAGTCAACTTTTTAATGTCTTCCTCAACCCCAAATTGAGCCCATGATAGCTCATTGGAAATATCTTTGTGTCTAGTTATCATTGTATCCATCAAGAAAATAATTTGGCCAACCAAGCTAAGAGAAAACTTGATTTTCCCAAGGTCACTTCAGAGGTGTCTTTGATTCTCCTGAGGCAACGATATTCTTGATATTTCTCTCAAACCATGACACCTGTGCAAAAAGTGAAGGAGGTTTTTCTTCTTTGGCATGTTCTGGACAAAAAAATCTCTCATTTTCCCAAAATTCATCTTTGATTGCTCTGAAACATCATTTGAGTGAAACTTGTCCCGATGTGTGAAACAAGGAATTTTGTCGAAATGAAGCGAAATGAAGGGGATACGGGGCTTCTAAATTCTTGGGGAAATTTTGGGGAGTAGGGAGGGATGTTAGGAAGTAGGGGAAAGTGGAATATCAGATATTGAGTGAGGGGAAGGGGTCCAAAAGGGCAAAACACAGGCCCAACCTAGAAAATTGCCAAGTTGTAGCTAGAAACTAGGGTTTGTGAAAAAATGAGGAATTTGGGGGATCTGAGTGTTGGGAAGTGTTTGATAAGGTACTTTAAGGATAGGGGAAGGTGTATGAACATCAGGATATGAGTTTTGCCAATTATTTCGCTGCCCAAGAGAAATTTCCTTCAAAACCCTAGGAGAGGGAAATGACCTTGCCTAGGCACAACTGAAGCATGAATAAGGTGTAAAATGACTCATTCGACACTGACATGATAATGACAACCCTCTGAATGATGATAGGCTCAGCTGAATGATGACATGGACTGAAATTTGGGCAAACCTTAGACCTAATGCCTAGTGACCAAATTTTGCTTGAAGACTCACTGAAATGACAAAATTTGACCCTGACACTCTGAGACTACCTTGTAAGAGCATATTTGATCACCGTAGGAAGGCTAGAAAGAATGACACTAACAGGTTCCACCTATTATGCCTTGATACCAAAGGTACATAGAAACAAACTTGGTGTAAGAAGTTGTAAGTGTATCTTTCTGGGCTATTCAAACACCTCCAAAGCATACCATCTCTATGATGAAGTCAATAAAAAGTTTATTGTATCTAGAGACATAATTTTTCTTGAATCATCCAAAACTGACAATGTTGTTGCACGGAAACGTGATCGCTTGGATAGATTCGCAAATGAAAAATCATTTCAAGAATTTGATAATTAGATTCCACATCTTGAAGGGGCGATTCCTATACCAGATCAACATGTGGAATCTTCTTCTGAAGAACTCTCTCCCTTGCATGAAACTCCAACAACGGATGATGCTTTAAATGATGTGATTGATAGAATTAGGAGACTCAATCTTGTTTTGGTCCCAACTCAATCAACGGAGCAACCTGGACCATCTGAGAAAGGTCCTCTAAAGTGGCTGATAAAGACACTTGAAAGTGTTCATCTTGATGAGGTTGGAAAGACAGGTGTTACAGGGAAAAGTGTCTATTTAGAACTACTCTATCCCACTAAGGTGTGACAGCTGCCTTAGAAAAAAATAGATAAAAGCTACTTTTGTTCTTCCTTTATGAATTATAGATAGAGAGGAATAGAAAGACCAACCTCTATCTTGCGCCAATCTCCTGATTTGATCCCTCTCTTCTTTGATAGTCCTCAGCTACCTGCTCCCTTGCACGCCCAGCTTCATAAAGTACCTGTAAGATCACAGAAGCATAGCACTATACAAAGACATGGATCTATAATCATAAACAATTTAGGGTCAGATCTAAATTGACCATACAAATGTAACAAGCATCAATGACACAAAAGCATGGAGGAAAACTCAAATAGCTTTTATTGATAGCAAGAAAAGAGCCAAGAGGAGTTACAACCGGTTGTTCTGACCCAGCATCAACCTCCCAGCAAAGAAGCCCCTCTTCACCTCAAACAAAGCTTAGATCACCCAACAATCTGATATTTTTCTCAGGAAACCAACAGAAATTCCTTACAATATGCAAAGTTCCAGCCTCTGGATCTCTGGGATGAGGGATCCATATATAGATATCTGTAAGGGGGATGAGTCAACTTGTGATTTGATTAGTGTCTTCTCTCTGATAGTTCTTGCTTCCACTTGGAGATTGATGGACTCTTACTCATCCTTGGTCGAATTCAGTGAGGCAAGTGTCACAGGAGAAGATTCTGGAAGCTTCCATTGCCTCTCCACCTCGCAGAATGACATTGACATTTTTCATTTCTCGCCCATTGCACCCCACAGAAGGGAATTTTGAAATGCAACACACCCTCATAGTGTATTTGGGTGAGATGCAACGCACCTAGCCAGTGGAGCAGCTGCAATGATCTTGTTTTGACCAATTCTGAGCATTTTCTCATGGAGAACTTCTGGGAGAAGCTGTAATTTGTTGACCTTGTTCCTTTAGGGGTTAGAACAACACTTTTAGGGACTTAGGAGCCCTTGGTTTATGGACATTTCATGCTTGGGGTTGTAGGGCCCAAAAATTTCTATAACAGTTGCCCCCTAAAGTATGAGGCTGTTAATCTTTTGGTGTCGGGTGAAATGCTTTATTATGAGGATCCGAAGTTCTTTCAATGCTGGGAGGAGACCTGTAATAAGATACAATACAATACATTATCTTCATACTATTTTCATGATCTAGCTGAGGCAGGCATTCCCATGCTCAACTTTATA
Source organism: Pinus tabuliformis (assembly GCA_031772625.1). Lineage (NCBI taxonomy): Eukaryota > Viridiplantae > Streptophyta > Pinopsida > Pinales > Pinaceae > Pinus > Pinus tabuliformis. The sequence continues at coordinate 11,465,672 of CM062819.1, read as the reverse complement.
AATTCATTTTCATGTACATAGGATAGAAAATCTTCTGAGTGTAGACTGATGATTCTGATAGAGCCATCATCCTTTTGAGTGGATGATTATCTGTGCAGCAATGATGTACATTTAATGTCTTTATTTCCCTAAATATATATAGCAGCCCGGATGGATGAAACTAGATCCGGGGTCTTCAATCTCGTCCGATCTTCAATCAAAGTACAAGTTGATCCATGTGAGAAATGTTCTGAAGTCGAACATGGAAAGACATCGCTTGATTACCAGTCAATGATGTAAAATATTAACAAGCGCGAGAGGAATCACCGATAATGATAATGACCCTCAAGATACTACAGTAAAATTCACGTGGTGTGAATAAAGGACTTGGTGGCGAACACCACGCAAAATCTTCCGGTCGAAGGCCATTGATGTAAACCTGTCATCGGAAGTGAGAAACTTGCCATTGAGGCATGCAAGCTTCAAAGTACTAAATGGGGTGTTCCTAGATCAGCTTCTTGGATAATGAGCTGATGTCGACAAGGAGTGATCTGTCACAGGAGGGCCTTAATGAATCCCACATCAATGACACAGAATGGAGCAAATGATTTTAATGGAGGTGAAAACGATTTGGTGATATAAGGCTCAGGGTGGCGGTCATGAAAGAATGGAGTATAATGTATGGTAGTGGGTGAGACACAGGTGGATTCTCTGAATGACTTCTCTTGAACATATCGGTGACACTGATGTGATGGATTGGTAGCATTAACCCCAAATGTGGATGGTATGGCGTGACCATGGTGATGTGACCGGTGAATGAAACAACCCAACCCGACTTGGACACGGAGTGGAAGTGTCATGTTCAAGAGTGACTTGCTACCAACAAAGTTTCTTCAAGTTTTCTTCCCAATTTTCCCAGTCATTGCTGACCAGTACCTCTTTATTTTTGTCAAGCTTGAGGAGGATAACATATGCTTGTTCTATAATTTTCCCTTCGGGCAAACCCATCGCTATGTTTTAACGAGCCTAACGATAGTGAAACTCATTCTCGTCTACAAACAAGTTTGTCGCTATTACACTTTTAACGAGTTTAACGACAAAGATAACTCGGTCCTTTTCAATTTTAGAGAGTCTGAAAAGGGACGTAAAGGTAACTCCAAAATTCATTTTTCGTCATCTAATCCCTTAAGTCCGAAAAAGTATAAAAAATACAGAAGGGATGAATTTTCGATACTTTTAACGAGCCGAACAAAACAAGCGCTCAATCTTTTTGTGTAATAATCCCTCAGGTCCAAAAAGATTAAAATCTAGAAGAGGGATAACACTTCCTGTCCCTTTAACGAGCTAGAGAGGCCAATGGCTTGGCAATCTTTTCATATTTTACGAGTCAGTTGAAAAGAGCTTAAAGAAGACTCGTCTTTTGAGGAACGAGTGATAAAACGGGTAGCAGCTGAATCCAGGTAAGGTTTGGAATTTTCCAATCACGATAGTGTCACAAGGATGGCTAGTGAAATCACTCTTCGCAGCTGTTCCTCAAAATGGGTAAACAATCAAATGGAGGTGAATGATCGACCAATGAAAAAGTGGAGGCGACGGTGCAAACACGACCAAGGCTTTAACGGCTGAAGTACTACATTCATGATGGTTATTTACCGGGGAATAGTTCATTTTTTAACGAGCTTAAACGCGGGGGGAAACATTTGCTCATGTCTTATGTTTATTTTTTAACGAGCCTGAACTATGTGCTAAAACTACTCGATTGAATGGTCCCTTTTTTATTTTACCATAAATAGCTTTGTTCTTTCAAAAATTGTACTGTATTTTCAAATTCTTCATCAAACTAGTCAGAAATGAACAATATATGCTTGAAAATGAGTTAGAACACTAATTCTTTACTTTGAACTACGTAAAAAGTAATGAAAAAGTGTTTTTACCTCTCATTTTACCATTTCATTTGAACTTTGGTTTGTTGGAGCTTTGGAGGTGCTTTCCCCCTTTGGTTTTCATCAGCTGATTTCGGGAGATTTTGTGGATGATTCTCGGTGTCGTCTGGACCAGGTAGGAGCTAAACCTGAGCTCTTCCATTTCATGGTTTCCATTTTACATTCTGAGCTTGATTCCCAGTTTTTCTGAGCCCCTAGGGTTTGAAAAACTCGTTCTGCTTTCAGCGCACCCTCTGTGTATCGAAAGGTGCATTGAATGTTGGCCTGTCTAAAGGCTATATGACATTCAATGCACCTAGAACACTGTTGTAGGTGCGTTGGGCGCAGAAAAGGAATTTAATGCACAATTTTTGATGGAAATTTTTCCTGTTTCTTACCAAAATTAGGATCTAACTCTTCTCTTGTTTGTTTTTCAGAGATCTTTGGAGTAAGATGACCATTACATGGCGAGAACATGAGCATGAAGAAGAGGACATGCTTGCCCTACATGATCCGGTTACAGTAAACGCACTGCAGAACTGTGGCTTGCTGAAGTTCTTTTGCATTTCTAGCATGAGACAGCAGATCAACTTACTGCAGTATTTGCTCGATGCTTGGGATCCTACCAACCAGGTTTTCCAAATCAGGGGCAAATCTATCCCCTTGACTGTAGTAGACATCTATTTCTTGACTGACTTATCGAGGCGGGGTGCCCTGATCTCTTTATCAGGTTCGGCCCGAGGAGGTGACTCCGTGAGAGATTATGTTCGCCGGTACTGCAGAGAGGGATCTCAGCCGAGTAAAGACAGCAAGATCATCATCCGTGATGTCACTGACAGGTCCCTCAGGACTATTCTGTTTACTTTTGGTAGGATGGTCGGTGGTGCGGCTCTTCATGTAGCCAAACGATCTTATATGCAGTATGCCTTGGAATGCCTCCAACCGAAGGTGTTCAACTGGTGCGATGTAGTACTTCTTGTGATGAAAGAACAGTTGACCAAGATAAAGAGCGAGAGGTTGAAGAACTTTGGGTATGGTTCTATTTTGACCGCCTTTGCCTTGGAGAAGATACCACTGATGCAGCCGCAGTATATTGCACTCGATTTACCTTCAACTATTGAACCACGTATGCAGAGATGGGTTGACCATATGTCTAGGCATGTTGGTCCGTCTCAGATTTCATTTTCTGATACCTTCTTCAGGTGGTTTGATCGTCAGGAGATGGTTTATTCCAAGTATCCATATGTGGGTATGGACTTCCGGGGTGATCCAGATTTAGTACTGCCGGATGGCGAACAGTGGGGCGCCATTGGTAAAATCTTTGACCATATTCATGTTTATCGTTTTTCATTTATAATGTCCTTGTGCTTTATTCTATCAAGACTTTAATCAAACTCATGTGTACATGCAGATGTTGGTCTTGTTCGTCCAGTAGTTCGCCTGAGAGTACCAGCTGCTGCCCCAGCAGGAGAGGCCATCGAAAGGGCTATCCTTCATGACCTCGATGTAGTCAAGACTCTCACAACATTACAGGAGCAGGTTGAGGGCCTCACTCTTGGTATTCTATATGTGAGGATTGACGAGCTACCTTTGAGGTTACAGCGGCATACTACTGGTGTGCCAAGACGATGGACTCGTCTCTTACGCATGATCACACAGGCTGCGACTTGCTATCACGAGCATCATTAGACTAGGGTGCCCCCTAGCATTTTGAGTTTTTTGGTCATTTGACCGATTTTGTCTTGGTTACAGAACATTATGTGTAAACCATAAACAGTTATATATATTTTTGATTTTCGGAGTTTTATTTTAGTTAAGTTACACGATCGACATGCAAACATTGATGGTATGTTTTCTTTTATAAATGTTGCAAATGTCTATCTAACACATAATTTGCTAATGAGTCAGTTAATGTGTTTAAGTTTCTGGAAATGCATTGATATTGAATAAAATCAAATTGTCTTTCCAAAATCTTAACCCTTAGGAACATGCGATAAATAGATGGGTTTCGGATGGAATATATACCCGTGAGTTGTAGTATTACGAGTTGTGAGTCTAGCCTGACAATTAGTCGGCGTATACCATGTGTGATGGCATTAGAGAGAAGTTCTATCAACGCGCTATATTCAGTGATGTTATTTGTTGATCGACCAATGCATACCCCTATGAAACTTACTAACTCGCCGCTTGGATCAAAAATAGCCCAGGCTGCGGAAGATAGATTCCGCGAACTATGACTCGCTCCGTCGGCATATCCAACACATGACTCCAATAGGTTTGACATCTACAACAAATGTAAAAAGTGGATTACTTGACCAAAATAAACACTTTAGCGAAAACAAAAACATAACAAAAGCATACGGGTTACCATTACGCATAGTAACGCTTGAGGTACAACCCATTACGAGGTTGCGCCAGTGGAATTCCGTCATAATCCATTAACTCGTAGGCTCCTTTGGCTAACACCCATTTAACAATAGAGGGGCCCATCCATAAAGACTTAAATTTACCTGCTCCCAATTTATCAGATTCTTGGTCATAAAGCAAGACCAAGTCACCTTCTGAGAAGACACGGGGTTTGACATTTTTGTCAAACTGCGCCTTGACTCATTTCTTATGGGCTTCATTAGCCAAAGTGGCATCACGATGGGTTTCATCCAATTGGATTAATTCCAAGAAATGAGCTTCTTCTTCTGAAGTTCCGGGGAGGAGATCAATTGCGAGTTTGAGAGACGAGATTTCGCACTGGATTGGTACGACTACTTCCAGGCCATATACCAGTTGGAAAGGTGTAAACCCGGTTGCATTCCTTACCGATGTCCAGTAAGCCCACAAAGCTGAGTATAGGATTAGGTGCCATCTTCTCTTGTGAACTCCAATCATCCTTTGCAGCATGTGTTTCAGGACTTTGTTGATTGCTTCAACTTGTCCGTTGGCTTGCAGATAATATGGAGTAGAGATGTTGTGAGACAACCCTAGTTTGGCAGCTAATTCGACCATCATGTGATTGCAAAAATTCGATCCATGATCTGTGACTATAGCCTGTGGTACGCCGGATCTGGCGACTACATGATTGAAAAAGAAGAGGGCAACTGTTTCACCAGTATTATCCAATGTAGGCATCGCCTCGGCCCATTTGGTAAAATAGTCAACTGCGACTATGATATACCCATGCCCCCGGTCGAGGTGGGGTTACATGTCATGAAATCGATGCCCCATTTAGTGAATGGCCCAACAGCCACTATTAGCTGCAGACGTGTGGGTGGTCTTTTGGTTTTTCTATCGAAATTTTGACAATCATGGCAACTTCTGACTGCGGTTATGCAATCTTTGAACATTGTTGGCCAGAAGTATCCTACTCGTAAGATTTTTTGCACTGTAGCATATCCAGATTGATGCCCCCCACACGCGCCTGAATGACAATCATTCAGGACTTTTTCGGCCTCCTCATGGGTGAGGCACCTTCTCAGAACTGTATCGATACCACGACGGTAAAGTGTATCACCGACGATCATGTAGTCTTTTGCTTGGTATCGAATACGTTTTTGTTCTGAGTGGGAGGTGTTTGGCCTATATTTTTGGGTTTGGAGATAAATTATTATATCTCGATACCACTCATTGCTTGAAGATATCAGAAACAAAGTTTCGTCCACGATTGTTTCTTCGGATGTTTCATCGTTGGACGACGATGGGAGATCGCACAATAATTCTGCGAAGACTAGAGCTTTCTTCGACTTGGATTTTACAAATTCTAGATCAAAATCTTGTAGGATTGCTATTCATTTTGAATATTTGCCCCCCAGCAACTGTCGCGAAAATATATAAGTCATGGGGTTTCAATCTGACAGAATGGTAGTTTTCCGAAAGAGGACATAGTGTCGAAATCTCTGTATCGCTTGAACAGCTGCAAGTGCTAGCTTTTCAACGTAAGAATATTTTCTTTCTGTATCATTCAAGTTTTTACTTAAATAATATATAGGATGTTCAATTCCATCGACTTCTTGAACTAAAACCATTGCGATGGTCGTATCTGCTGCAGCCAGATACAGATTAAAATCTTTTTGATAATCAAGAGCGTACATTAATCATGCTTTCGTTAGTGATTCTTTTAAAGCATCAAAGGAAGCTTGCGCAACCTGATCCCAGACAAAGGGCACTTCCTTTTTCAAAAGACGTGTATAACCTTTAGAAATTTCGGCATAATTTGGAATGAACCTCCTCAGAAAGTTTGCTTTCCCTTGGAGTTTCTGAATCTAAAGCAAATTCGAAGGCGGAGGCAAATTTATGATTGCCTGGACCTTACATGGGTCGAGACGAATCCCGTATTTTGAGACTACAAAGCCAAGTAAACGACCAAAACTGACGCAAAATACACATTTGTGTGGATTGAGTCGTATCTTGTAGTGTCGGCAACGTAGAAATATCGCTCTTAAATGCTACGGGTGATCAGTCTGCTTTCGCGAATGAGCCGGTAGGTCGTCGAGGTATGGTTGAACGATGTTTTTGATGTCATGGAAGGCATAATTCATTGCCCTCTGAAACGTTGCCCCTGTGTTCTTCAAACCAAAGGGTAATTTTCGATATGCGAACGTGCCCCACGAACAAATAAATGCAGTCTTTGACTGGTCCTATGGGCAGATATTTATTTGATTATACCCAGAGAATCCATCCATGAATGAGAAGATTTCGCATCCGGCGCATTCATCAATTATCTGGTCGATGAAGGGTGTAGGGTAGTTGTCTTTTGGACAAGCTTGATTTACATCCCTATAATCGACGCACACTCTAATTGTTCCTTGTTTTTTCATAACAAGGACAATATTCGATACCCAATCGGTTAGAGGAACCGGGTAGATGAAACCAGCATGGAGAAGTTTTTCAACTTCTGCCTTAATGGCAGCGGATTTCTTGGGGTGCACCTGCCTTAGCCGTTGTCATACTGGTTTGACATCTGGATACATCTTAATTTCGTGTTCAACGATACTTGAATCAATGCCTGGCATTTCACTGTATGACCAAGCAAAGACATCTCTGAATTCGCGAAAAAGAGCGTTATATATTTCGAGTTCTGAAGGAGAACAACATTTGCCAACATAAATATTCTCTACAACATCTGTTTTTGTCGAGATATTTATGGCGATAGTCTCTTCAATGTTGGACAAGTTTCGCTCGGAATCCACCGTGTTTACAGTATTCGATAGGAAATCAAATACTGAAGGATGATAAAGGTCATCTTGAGTATCTTCTCCACAATCCGGGAGAAGGGAACGATGGTGGGAATCATTCCATGGTGCCCCTTCAATTACCATTGATTGGACAATTCCTTCGTTGGTGTCGTGCACTCGCGACCAAGGATCTGAAGGGGTACCATATTATTTAGACCTATCTATCCAAACGCTTGATGAGCGTTGATTTGGGTTTGCTTCCCATGCTAGGGACATTGATTGCTACAATATTTCCGTTGGGCTTGGGGGCAAAACCATTGCAGGATCCATGTCAATATCGTTTTCTGAGATCTTTTTAGAAGATATAATATTGCAGGTTCCTATCGACGCTACTTCCGCCAGGTTGATTGAAGGTGGAAGGGCGAAAGTTCCCATTAGTATAGGATCTTTTAATAGGCCTACTCCGATATTTTGAAGTGAATGGGGGCTTCCATGGATCATGGGAATGCTTCCTGTAACTTGAGAACCATTGGGGAGGAAGTTTTGTTGATCGACGATTGTAATCCCTCCTTGAAAGGGAAATGCAATCTTCCTAAAATAGGTTGACACAACAGCAGCCATAACATATATCCATGGTCTTCCTAGTAGGATGTTGTAATCAAGATTTCCATCGATGACTTCAACATCTATTTCTATCGTTTTCCCTCCTAGTTCAACTTTCAAGTTACTTAGAATACCATATGGGGTATATGTCCTTCCGTCGAATGCTTTCAATGTCGTCGAAGATCGCAACAAGGTTGGAGATCCTAAGGTTTTCCAGCAACTCATCGACATAATGCATGTAGATGCTCCCTCATCAGTAATTGTTTGATGAACAGTTTTGTTGAGGGCTTTCACTTGAACAAGGAAAGCTAGTTGAGCTGGTAATTGAGGATCATATCCTTTATGGTCGTAGGATACAATATTGGAATCCTTTGGGTCTATCCCACCAATGGCTGATAATAAAGCCTACCTTTGGGATGGGCAATTCTGTAGTACTTCAAGAGTCGACATAGCGGATGGTGATTGGGCCAAATCTTCCACTATATTATAATGTTGTGCCGCTCTAGCGTGGGGATTAAATGTCGACTTGTGTACTACTCCCTTTGGCGGTTTTATCGTCAATTCGGGAATGATGGGCGGCGCAACTTCTGTCGAAGTTGTTGTCGAACTACTAGGTTGATCTTTATCCTTGTTGTTCGACAGCTGTGGATTCCCATAATCTTTTTTCCGTGTCGATACCAAAGCATCATTTTGTTGTTTTGAAACTGACAACATTAGCATTTGAGACGGGGAAGCATTTCCACTTTCAACCAGATTTGTTCCCGGATTTGGAAACGGATCAGTTAACACTGCGGAGGTTTTTGAATTCTTGAAGAATTTCTTAAGCTTAGCTCTGTGTGGACAACTTGCGGTCCAATGATCCTTATCGCATATAAGGCATGGATATTTTGGTTTCCTATCTCCAGGAGGGTTTGAAGAAGATTTTTCAGGTGATGATTCCTCCTGTTTCTTCTTCTTCCCTTTGCCTTTCTTCTTGCTCCCTGGTTGTTTGGTTTCTTTGCCTTTATCTGTTGATATGGCATTTACTTCTGAAGCAAGAAGTTCATCTTTTGCATTTTGAATTGAAACCTTATGGGCCTTTTTGGATGTAGCCTTTGTCGATTTCGTGTCTGTTGTGCCAATTACGCCATCGCCGGCATGAGAGTCATTGTTCGATTTAGGAGGAGGAGGAATTGAGAATTCTGGTCTAGGGGCGTCGGGTATTTATCGTAAAGCGTGCTGGACTGAGTGTAAATCAAGTCCAGATATTGCGCACGAGCAATAACTTGCTCTTCCGTTACGACTCCCCCCTTTGCCACATCTTCCGTGATGGAAGGTAGTAATGACTTGATAAACCATTCAGCTAAGAGTTGATCGGGGACATACGTTTTTACTATTCTACGACGACGTCGCCACTCATGTATATGATCAGATATGTGAGTGTCCGTTGTCTGTTTGAAATTGGTAAGAAGTTCTATTCCTGTTTCGTACCTTATTGGTAACTGAAAATGGGTTAAAAAGGTTGTGGCTAAGGTACTGAAGTTGTCGAACGAAGCTCTAGGCAATTCGATGTACCATTTTCCCGCCGGACCCGTTAATGTCCTCTGAAATAGGCGAAGTCTTATCGAATTATCATTTAGGGTGTTTGATGAACACCATAGATGAAAGGTCATCACATGATTCGATGGATATTCACCCAGATTTCCATTAAATTTAGGAATGTCTGATGGGAGTTTATGTGGAATCGTTGGCCACTAAGGGGCATAAGCGATTGGATTGTTTGTTAACCTATTTAAATCAGGTAACTCTAAAGTTGCCACAAAGGGTAACTGCTGATTCAGGTTAGGTGAAGCATACCCAGGATAAGATGGGATTGCCTGAGCAGTTGGTCTTTGCATACCAGCATAATGCATTTGATGCTGGTAACTTTGGTAAGGTTGTTGGGCATGACCATTGTAAAATGGTTGACTTTGACCGTTTTTAATATACGGTTGTCCACTATTTGCAAAGATTTGTTGCTCAGAACCTTGGTATACTTGTTGGAATTGTGGTTGTTGGTATTGCACTAGCCATGGTTGTGAAGCCATGTGTTGTTGCTCGATACTGACAGTTTGACCAAGATGAGGGGTAATTGTACCCGTCTGAACCTGTGTCATTCCACTAGTCGGCGATGGTGGTTGAGTCGCAGGGTCAAGGGGCTGTTGCATTACAACCTGAGAAACCTGAGGTTGGCATACAACAGGCAGTGCTTGAACTTGCAGCACTATCACAATAGCTGGCGTAGTTGGTATATTTGACATAGGTAAGCATTGTTGCATCGAGTATACAACTCTTGGTTGTTGAGGTAGTATAGGTACCCAACCACTTGAGGTAATTCCAGTATAACCTGAATGTTGTTGTGAACTCCCGTATGGATATCCTCCCAGAGGGGATAATGAAAGGGTATATTGCCCCCCATACGGTGGTAATCTAGAACTCAAGGGAATGGTTTGCCCTTGGGGGCCAAACTGCCCAAATTGACCTCCAAATGGATCAATTTGTTGAGACTCAACATAAGAGTTTCCGGATATTATTCCGGATGAACAAATAGGAACAGACCATACTGTCAAAATGGCCCCTGAGTGGGATCCTTCTAGCGGTTGAGAGCTAGTCGGGACAGATGGTATACCGGCGAACATTGTTGGAGTGATAGCAGGGAGTTCTGTCATCGCTGTGTCAGATGACACAGTCCTAGATGTTGACGGTTGTTCAGACATTTGTAGTCTATCTAAAAGATTACCTAGCGATTCTGCAGGAGCTTCTGCTAGTGGTAGACTAACTTCTGATGAAGAAGGATATAGAGTGATCCAGACTCCAAATTGTGATGGAGTACTCATTGGAGGATCTTCCACAATTTCTTCTATGGCAATCAGACCAAGTGGAAGGGGAAGACCATCAGGTCCGTAGAATATTTATGGTGCCGAAGAAGGTATGGAATCGGCAACGATAGATGTTTGAAGAGCAAGACTCTCCGAACCGGTTGAAAATGGAACTGGTTCGGTAACACAAGTGTTTGCTCTCAGACTAGGATCAGTATCACTGTCCTTCTGTGGCTGCTAAAATTCTTCTGTAGAGGCAGGGGTTCCAGAAATGTTTGGAGTAACCGGAGTCTCTGATGTTGTTGGAACACTTGTTCTAACTTTAACAGGAGCTTTGGAACCGGTTAAACGAGTTTGCTTTGTCCGTACTAGCTTCGATTCTGAAGACAAATACGGTTGACTCGTAAGCCTCCGCGAACGACGGGGTTTCAATTGACTTTCTTCCACGATTGCGGATTACTAGATCAACTAAAATAAAGGGGAAGTATGTTTCCGAATTAAATGAATTTTAGACGCTTTGACACAACTTGTTTTTTCAATTTTTAAGAGTCGAGAAAAAACAAAAGATGACTCTAGTCTCCTTCGATTTTTAATGAGCCTGAAGTGACAAGTGCTCAGATGGACCTTTTCTGTTAAGGAGTCTGAAAAGGAACGAAAGGGACTGCTCTGGAAATCTAGGTAGAGGGATTACCAAACCAATCGCAAAACTGCAGAATACTTTTTACAGTATGGCAGTCAATCTTCCCGAATGCTGTGTTCAGTGCATTGCGATCGATAGGGCGGCAGACACGGCTTCCTATGGATAAAGGATTAAGCCTATTGGGGTCTCCCAAAATATACTCGACGGTACGTGGGAGCACAAGTCCGTACTGGCACTTATCGTCTCAAAGTGGAGGAATCACCCAACCATCAGTGAGAACAACAGTTACTAGGCTTTACGACGCCGGAATACGTCTCTAGCCTAGACTTCTAAATGTTGTGCGTTAAGTTCCAAAGCGTTGTTAGACTCATTGAATTTATTTTAAGTTAATCTTGTGTATGAAGTTTGCCTTTCAGGTTCACCATGAGATGTAGATGTAATTCCTAAAATGCAATCTAAGATGATAAACAAACTTTTTATCTCCTTTATGCAATGAAAATCCTAGCTACTAGGGAAAAGAAAGACAGAATCTTTTCACAAAGAGCAAAGAGCACACTCTAAATGCAATTTCCTAAATCAAGCCAATCAGACTGTCTATATGCAAATGCACATGCATGTATTTGTTTTTGACTTCCTTAATATATGAATTCTAAAAATAAAGTTGATGCACAAATCTGAATTTCTTTTCAAGCGACAAATATCAACAAGCTTCTTTCGAAATCAAAAAATGGAGACGATTACAACCCCTTACGATTTTGAAATGAATACTTGTTCTCGACACTAGAAAATTACAAATTCAGACCAAAAGCAATAGTAACAGGATAATCAACCATCAACAACAATCAAACTCTTTCCTACGATCGAAATCGACACTTGCGATAGATTCAAATCAAAGGACGACAGTACAATTACACTACTTTTGCAAAGGAGAACTGTAAACGACTCAACAAACACACAAAAACATCTACAGTTCTTTTGTACAAAGGAGGCGGAATAACAGTAAGTAAAAGGGGTTTCAAACAGACATATACTGATCACAGGCAGCAAAATTCAGGAATAGAACTGGAAAGAATGAACCACAGAAGCCACAACTGCACAGAGCTAGTTTGATCAGCGCACCTGTAACACTGAGAATCTGAAATGCAGCGCAGGTTTTCCACTTGGGAAGTGCGCTGAAATTCAGAATCTCTGAACAGTACCTGTGCTGGGCTAGAAACGAGACTCTTTTCGGGTTCCGGGTCACAGTTTGCAGTTCAGTTCTTGGGTTTTGGCCGAATAAAAAGCAATCAGTAATGCAACAAACAGGGGTAGATCTAAGGAGGATCTAAGAGCTATCACAAGGGAAATCAGATAGTTTGTGAATCAGTTGTTTAAACCATAAACAGATCCAGTAGATGGATTGAAGTAGCAGTTGTCTACTTTTCATTTGTTATGGCAAATGCAGTTCGAATGCTACTTGTAAGTTTATGAAACAAACAACAAAGAATGATAAACAAACAAACTAATTAGCTCCCCAGCGGAGTCGCCATTTTGTTACAGGGAAAAGTGTCTATTTAGAACTGCTCTATCCCACTAAGGTATGACAACTACCTTAGAAACAAATAGAGAAAAGCTACTTTTGTTCTTCCTTATGAATTACAGATAGAGAGGAACAGAAAGACCAACCTCTGTCTTGTGCCAATCTCCTGATTTGATCCCTCTCTTCTTTGATAGTCCTCAACTACTTTCTCCCTTGCACACCCAGCTTCACAAAGTACCTGTAAGATCACAGAAGCATAGCACTATACAAAGACATGGATCTATAATCATAAACAATTTAGGGTCAGATGTAAATTGACCATACAAATGTAACAAGCATCAATGACACAAAAGCATGGAGGAAAACTCAAATAGCTTTTATTGATAAACAAGAAAAGAGCCAAGAGGAGTTACAACCGGTTGTTCTGACCCAACATCAACCTCCTAGCAAAGAAGCCCCTCTTCACCTCAAACAAAGCTTAGATCACCCAACAATCTGATGTTTGTCTCAGGAAACCAACAACAATTCCTTACAATATGCAAAATTCCAGCCTCTGGATCTATGGGATGAGGGATCCACATATAGATATCTGTAAGGGGGATGAGTCAGCTTGTGATTTGATTAGTGTCTTCTCTCTGATAGTTCTTGCTTCCAATTGGAGATTGATGGCCTCTTACTCATCCTTGGTCAAATTCAGTGAGGCAAGTGTCACACGAGAAGATTTTGGAAGCTTCCATTGCCTCTCCACCTCGCGGAATGACACTGCCATTTGTCATTTCTCGCCCATCGCACCCACAGAAGGGACTTTTGAAATGCAACGCACCCTCACAGTATTTGGTGAGATGCAACGCACCTAGCCAGTGGAGCAGCTGCAATGATCCTGTTTTGACCAATTCTGAGCATTTTCTCATGGAGAACTTCTGGGAGAAGCTGTAATCTATTGACCTTGTTCCTTTAGGGGTTAGAACAACACTTTTAGGGACTTAGGAGCCCTTGGTTTATGGACATTTCATGCTTGGGGTTGTAGGGCCCAAAAATGTCTATAACAACAGGAACTAACTGGCAAAATGGAGGTGATGTAGATGACTCTAATTCACCTATTGGTATGTGTTAGGACTCAGAATTGACCTATTTTGACCTCATATTTTTGCCTTAATATTATCCCTTTCAGTCATAAGTTATAAGCTTTGATTACATAATGACTTAATCACCCCAAGGTACGAAGTGACTTTCCGCATATCTATATGTTTAATTGTTCATTGCATGTTCGTGAGTATCTTTATATTTATCTTGGAAAAGCTGATTAAATTGTCAAGTAATTGTCTTAAGCCTGCAGGAATTATAATTTATAGTTGTTGTGACACCAGAAACAACATCTACGCAGTTGTTGCAACACTAGAAACAGCAACTACGCAGTTGCTGCAACACCAAAAGCAGCAACTACGCAGTTGCTACAGTCAGCAACAACAACCATCTAAAGCAGGCTATTTTGCAACAGCTGGAAACAACAACCGGCTACTATCTGAAGAACGCTGACGCGGCACGATCTGCAGCTATCTAAAACGGGTAGAACACAGTTACCATTGCTTAATCAGGAACAACATGGGGAAACGGCAAAGGAATGTGAAGATCCCAAGAAGATGGTCGAAGACAGTTACCGGCTGTGTAACAGCCAGAACTTAAGAAAGAATATGGTGTTATACTGTTGTAACAGCGGTCTGTAACTCTTATTTTTTATCAAATGGGTTAACTGAATGAACTGTAATGATCTATTGTAATAGATGTCTCCTCTATAAAGAGGAGACATCTACATTAGAAGGGGGTTAATGTGTAATCTGTAAGGGAGATTTTGAGAGACATCAGCAAGTCTGAACTTCATTGTACTTGAATCTTTTGGCAGATGAATAAAGAATCGTTCTGAGCACTTAATCTAGTCTTTGTGTGACGGGGAATCTTGTGAGAGGGACTGGGCCCACCTTCCTCACAAGATTCACCCATTTACTTTTCTGTTAAAGTGTGTGAGTGTGTGATAGTTTCTTTCCGCTGGTACTCTGTTTGGATTTTGTAGCATTACCTCTGGTATTTCCGCTTTGCTAGTACTCTGTTTCATTCATTGCTTGAAGTTGTGCAAGGATATTTCACCAGTGAATTCGAGTGCAGTGTGTGTTAGCAATCTGGTTACAGAGGCAGGTGCTGAACGTACTCACCTGGAGGATAGGGTCCTGATCCTCTGCCAACAGAGCATCCATCATTTCGCTTTTCAGATTTGTAAACTTAATTAATTACTTTCATTTTATCAGTACAGTGATAACTTAGCGTAAGGATTATGTATACTACAACTTTTTAATGCTTTTAGGAGGAAGTACATACAGTACGCGGTAGCCTTTGCAATAAAAAGACTTTCCCAGGTTGACAATTAATGTGGTACTTGAATGTTTAATCAATAAACAATTCAACTAGCTAACATTTTGGCGCCGTTGCCGGGGAAGGCAACTAGAGATTTCTAAAGGCATTAATGATTTCTTTCTGAGAATAACAGATGCATGAGAGGATGCAAGAAACCTAATTTCACAGGCGGCAAAGGAGGAAGAAAAAATTGTATTGACGAAATCATCTCAAAGGCTGAAACATCACAAAGGACAAGTTCCCGGAGACCTCAGATCCAATACTCCTCACAAACAGACCGACAGACGGAGGAAGTAATAGGACCTGAAAGGAAGCTGGAAGTACCAGAATACACTGAGGAACCGGTAGAAGAACCTGAAGAAAC
This sequence comes from Pinus tabuliformis, assembly GCA_031772625.1. Lineage (NCBI taxonomy): Eukaryota > Viridiplantae > Streptophyta > Pinopsida > Pinales > Pinaceae > Pinus > Pinus tabuliformis. The sequence continues at coordinate 11,450,237 of CM062819.1, read as the reverse complement.
AGAAGACACAGAAGATAAAGCAAGTGATTCAGGAAAAAGACCAATGGAGGATAACAGAACAGAAGGAAGAGGGGAAAACTCGCTCTCTACCTTGGAATTTCCTATTGGGGAGCTCCCGAGAGGAACAACCCCCATGAAAAACATTCCACTCTCGGCATTACCCAACTTTCATGGGTTATCCTCTGAAGACCCGGATGAATTCCTCTTTGAATTCGACATACTATGTAGAAGTTATGATTATATAAGTCCTAATCAGAAGCTAAAACTGTTTCCAGCAACACTAAAAGGGAATGCGTTGAGGTGGTTTATGAGCTTAGGAGCTCAGGCAATCACCACCTGGGACCAGATGAAAGAGGGATTTCTGGCCAAGTATCAAGACTACTGCCGGACAAGAGAAAGGAAGGAAGAATTGTTTAAAATGGTTCAGAAAGAGGACGAGAATTTGGAAGATTTTGTGGAAAGATTACAGTATAATCTGCAGCGGTCTGATCATCCTAATATGAGTAAAGATATTTTGAAGACCATATTGCTGAAAGGGGTAAGAGACGACTGCCTGGACATGTTGAACATGCTTGGAAAAGGGGACATTTCCAAAGAACCCTTTGATGAAATTATTAACCTCTGCATGAGATGTTCAAGGGGAGCAGCAGGCAAATCAAAAAGCAGAGATAATGTGTATTCAAGAGTTCAGAAGTCAGCCAGTGGAGGAGCAACAAGAGCTGAAATAGGTAACTTATTGGAAGAATTTAAAACTGAGATGCTAAGTTCTTTTGCTTCACAAATTGATGCTCTGCAGGTTAAGAAGAAACAGGCGGAAGCAGAAGCTGCTCTGGCAATTTTCTGTTCCAAATGCAGAGAAAAACACCCACTCAGAGAATGCCCACTGGATAAGATACCTATCTGCACAATCTGCGAGAAGGACCATGAAACACAGCAATGCCCCTCTCTGCCTGGAATCAAAGCAGCACTGCAGTCAACCGAAGAAGAGGCTGAAGCAGTGTACCTGATGACACAGAGGAGGCAATGGCCACAAAGACAAGGTATGAGCTCTAATACAACATTCAATCGTTGGAATAATAACTCTCCTTTTCAAACAAACTACCCACCCATGAACCAAATGCAGTACCCACCCTTTAATACAATGAATTTTCCACTTATGCAGCAACCAAATCTTCCTTTTCCTGATCCTACTATATGGAATCCTTGGGCTCCCCAGCAACCGTATTTTAATCAATGGAATCCAAACTGGGCAGCCCAACAGATACCATTTCCTCAACAACAACAGTCTCTTTCCTTACCATCTAATACTCCTCCGAATAACCAGGCAATGAGACCACAGCTGCCTGTGCAACCTAACCCCAATCCAAATAATAATAAAGCCCTGCAAGTTATTGACATTCAAAATCAGCCTGTCTCTCCCCTGCAATGTAATGATATTCATCTTCGCTCAGGGAGAATTGTTGAACCCATTATAGATGATATTACTGACTCTGACAAAGAAGAAGCTAGAAAAGAGAAACCAGCTAACAATAATGCTGAAACAGCAGAATCAGCACCTAATAATAATGATCAAACAATAGATCCGCCATTCCCTGAACGGTTGGCTCTCACTAAAACACCTGAACAACCTACCTTTAACCTTTTAGGAGAGCTACAGAACTTGTATGTTAAAATCCCATTATTGCAAGCATTAAGGGATGTTCCTATTTATGCTAGAACTATTAGAGACATTTGTATAAAAAAGCCTGGAAGGAAGGCTAAAGATCCCCTCACAGTTCATGTGATGGGGGAATTAACTGCCTTAATGACTGAAAAAGATTATCCTGTGAAGTATGGTGACCCTGGTCACCCTACAGTAACAGTCCAGGTCGGAAAAACCTTTATCTCTAAAGTCCTAGTAGATTTAGGAGCTGCAATAAATATTATGACACTCGAAACAGCACAATTGCTCCAGTTAAAAAACTTTATCAGGGAAACTCCAACTATCTTAGAGTTGGCTGACCATTCTACGATTAAACCTGAAGGGGTCATTGAAGACCTTATAATCTCTGTAGAATCCTGGAATTACCCGGTTGACTTTGTGGTGTTACAAACTAAAAAAAAGTTGGGGGGTCATCCGTTGATTCTAGGGAGACCTTGGTTGGCTACAACAGATGCTTTCATCAGTTGTAGATCTGGATCAATGACCATCTCTAATGGACAGGAAACCAAGCAGCTTACCCTCTATCCTCATGCTACACCCATGATTAATAGTGACAATTCTGTATGGGTAGACTATGAGGATGAGGAGACCCAACCTATATTAACTATTGGACAAGCTTTGACTTTTAAGGACTCCACCGAAGATGAATTAATCAGCAGCTTTATTTCTGAACCCTCTTCGGTCAGCCCTGAAACATATAATCACTTCACTACACTCTTAGAATTTGAATCCCAGCAGAACATGAAAGATGAAAACTTATTTCAGACAGCAGTAGGCAGCCCTTCCAAAAGTACAACAATTGAAATTGAACCTGGCAAAACACTAAATATAAACCCTGATTTGACTGATAATGAAAAACAGAAATTAATAAAGTTACTCCAAGAGAATAAAGAGGCATTTGCATGGGACTACACAGACATGAAAGGGATCTCCCCCGAACTATGCACTCACCGTATTTATATTAAGGAGGGATCCCGACCAGTCTGTCAACCCCAATGAAGAATGAACCCCAACCTTAGAGAAATTGTCAAGGAGGAACTTCAAAAAATCTTAAATGCAGGATTTATATACCCCATATCTGATAGTGAGTGGGTTTCCCCACTTGTAATTGTACCCAAGAAAAATGGGAAATGGAGAGTATGTGTGGATTACAGAGCATTGAATAAAGCCACCCAAAAAGACCATTTCCATTTACCATTTATCGATCAGGTATTGGATAATTTAGCAGGTAAGAAATTCTTTTCATTCTTGGATGGGTTTAGTGGATATAATCAGATTAAGGTTGCACCCCAGGACCAGGACAAAACCACATTTACTAGCCCATGGGGGACCTTTGCTTACAGAGTACTTCCATTTGGGCTGTGTAATGCTCCAACAACATTTCAAAGAGCGGTAATAGGGATCTTTTCTGATATGTTAAATGATTCATTGGAAATTTTTATGGATGACTTTACTCCCTATGGAGTGACCTTTGAGGATGCACTGCAAAATCTTGAAAAAGTACTTAAGCGGTGTATAGAAGCACACCTTGCTTTAAGCACTGAAAAGTGCCATATGATGATGAATCAAGGTATTGTATTGGGTCACTTTGTTTCATTTTTAGGGATTCAAGTCGATCCAGCTAAAATACAGGTAATTCAGAACCTCCCTATCCCAAAAACACAAACTGATGTAAGAAGCTTTCTAGGACATGCCGGATATTATAGAAGATTCATTAAGGATTTTTCCAAAATAGCTTCTCCTCTATTTGTGTTGTTAATGAAAAATGCTGAATTTAAGTGGACTGATGATTGTGAAAATGCATTCAATAAACTTAAACATCAGTTGTTCGCAGCCCCAATTTTGAGAGGACCTGATTGGGCATTACCCTTTCATATCTCCTTTGATGCCTCAGACACGGCAATTGGAGCTGTCCTGGGTCAGGAAGAAAACAGTCTCCCCTATGCCATCTATTTTATCAGCAAGAACATGACACCAGCTGAGCTAAATTACACAGTTACCGAGATGGAATTTCTGGCAGTTATTTATGCTATCAACAAATTTAGACATTATATTACGGGCTACACTACCTTTGTGCATACTGATCACTCGGCCATTAATTATTTAATGAATAAATCAGTTACAAATGCCTGAGTCACCAGATGGTTATTACTGTTGCAGGAATTTGACATCACAATTGTAGATAGGCCAGGTAAAGAAAATGTAGTTGCTGATTTCCTTTCTCGTTTAAAAGCTGATGAAGATGCTCCAGTAGATGATTCTTTTCCTGACGAGTATTTATTTGCAGTCTCTGCTCACTCACCTTGGTATGCAAACATTGCCAATTATCTAGTTGCAGGAAAATTACCATCACACCTATCACACAGGGAAAGAAGAAAGATCATCCAGCAAAGTGCTAGGTACAGCTGGATAAGCGGGTGTCTGTTCCACACAGGAATAGATCAAGAAATCCAGAGATGCATTGGGGAAGATGAGATTTATGATATATTGAAAGCTTTTCACGATGGTCCTTGTGGAGGACATTTTGCAGATAAAAGAACAGCTCACAAGGTACTTAGAATGGGTTATTACTAGCCATCACTTTTTAAAGATGCTAGAAAATATGTGAAGGCTTGTGACAACTGTCAAAGAATGGGCCAGCCCAACCATAGGGATGAAATGCCACTTAATCCCCAGGTAACTCTTGATCCTTTTGAGAAATGGGTATTAGATTTCGTAGGTCCCATTAATCCTCCATCTAATCAAAGAGTCTATATTTTAGTATGCACGGATTACATGACTAAATGGGTAGAGGCCAAAGCACTCATTAAAGCTAATGAAGAAGCGGTACTAACATTCTTATTTGAAGAAATCTTTGTTAGATTTGGACTACCCAGAGAATTAGTCACTGATGGAGGACCTCCTTTCAATTCTCATGGTTTCAAAGATACGCTCCAAAAATATCATATCAAGCATAAAATGACCACACCATACCACCCCCAAGAAAATGGGCAGGTGGAAAGTACCAACAAGGTCATAGAAGCTATCTTAACAAAAACGATAAAGGAGAATAGAAGGGACTGGTTTCAGAGGTTACCCGAGGCTCTATGGGCCTATAGAACCACTTGGAGGAATACAACAGGCTTTTCACCCTATGAATTAGTTTTTGGAAAGAATGTTATTTTTCCTGTAGAGTTTGAGATTAAAACCTTAAGAACTGCCTTAGCTGTTAACCTTGATTTAACTGATGCACAGAGAGCCAGGTTGCAGCAGCTGCGGGAATTGGATGAGAAAAGACTGGTTGTTGTCCATCAAACAACTATGATACAGCAACAAAGAAGCAAATGGCATGACAGAACCATCAAGCAAAAGCAGTTTCAGAAAGGTAACTGGGCTCTACTTTATGATTCCCGTTTCGAGAATTTTCAAGGGAAGCTGAGAACAAGATGGTTAGGGCCGTATGAAGTGGATGATGTTTTCCCAAATGGAACAGTTAGACTTTTAACAATCGATGGAAGCAGAACACCACTGTTAGTGAATGGCTACCGACTTCGGTTATATCAGCGGCCGGTTTCCAAAGAGGATTTTAAAGCCACTTGCATGGCAATAAAACAGTATTCTTTTCCAGGGGAACTTGCTGTCCCTCAAAGCACTTGAGTTTCTATTATTTATGTAATTTTTTAGGTTAGATATTCTTTTTTTTTTAGAAACTAATAAATCCTGCCAAGGATTGCGATATTACATTTCAGTATTTTGCAGATTTTGGCCCGGGAAGTAGCTGAGAACAAAAGTTTCAAAGGAATTATTTTGCGGACTCGGAACTCCTGTTGCTGCAACACCATTTCCCTGTTGCTGCAACACCATTTCCCCGTTGCTGCAACACCACTCCCGTTGCTGCAACACCATTCCCTGTTACTGCAATATCATTTCCCGTTGCTGCAACACCATTCCCCGTTGCTGCAACACCACTCCCGTTGCTGCAACACCATTCTCTGTTGCTGCAACACCATTCCTATTGCTCCAGCACAATTCCCGTTTTTACAAACGTCTCACATCATTCCTTGTTGCCACATCAGCAATTTTCCGTGGCTGCAACACCAATCCCAGTGCTACAACATCACTTCCCGATCACGGAATATCTTTCCCAGCAGATTATTTCATGTACAAAAATGCCAGTCTTACCACTTCAGCCCCAAGGAACAAATTTTGATAAAATATACCACTCCTTGTGATGATTACAGCACCCTACTATCACTTCCCGTCATTATCATTACAAATTACCGGTATTCCCATGCTTGTAGATCCACGATAATCATTATGATCCAGCAAAAGATAAGACAAGACTTTTTGACGCAGCAATTAAAAAGGTAAAATACGAAGGTACGCATGATTATGTATGGACATTAAATGATAGATAATGCGGAGAAGTTGATAGGACTATTAAATCATTGTACTTCTAATCATATTGTTGACACGTAGGGGGGGATTACCAAAGCAACTCTCATAATGACATACCACGCCAACTACCGCCACCCTTAACTCTCCTGGTAATATGTAAAAGCCACCCTATCACAGCATGTTACCATTTGCGACGTTCTACTCTGAACTGAAATTGGAAGCTTGGCTCTGAACTCTGAAAGTTACTAAAACAACAGCTATGGGAGGAACCCTCATTACGCATGAGCCTAGCTCGACAGCGGTCCTTGAACTCTTTCCGGAGATTTATCAAATTTTCTTGCAAGCGGGTTGGATAGAGTACTTCAGGAGACTTCCGGACTTTGACGAGCAGCAAGTCCTTGAATTCGCATGCAATTTAACAGAAGGATTCTCTGTCGTCCAGGGAATTCAAGTTCCAGTCACAGAGGAAATCATAGCCGAAGTTACCGGGCTACCAGCTAATGGCACACGGTGGTTCAGCAGAAAGCACCTGATTCTTAATGCGCAGCAGGATTTTCTCCGACCAGGCGAGCACGTAGAGACCAAAGGCAGAGGCGTAGCACTTCGGTCGTTACCTCAACCATGGCCGAAATTCGCTGAATTTGTCAAGCAATATCTGACGTGCGAGGGTCGCTACCAGGTAATTTACCAGCACGACTTTGTCCTGTTAAATCACTTGAGAAATGGTCAGTTAATAAACATGCCATATTATCTATTGGGTTGTCTCCAAAATATGTCACGTTATGCTGTGAAAGCGAAGCATCCTCTAGTTTCCTTAAAACACCACCGCTTAGCCCAATTGCTTATTAATAGAGCCCTCGCTCTAAATAACCCTCCACCCCCCATTAAACCCCATCAGGAGGCACAAATTCCACAGCCGGAGCATGAAATTCCTCACCAAGGAGAGGAAATTATTCACCAAGCTGAGGACATACGTCAGCAAGATGAAGAACTTCCTCAGCAAACGGAGGATATGCCTAAGCAAACCCCTCTGGAAAACCCTCAGCAAGTAGAGCACATTCCTGAACAAATCTAGCAAACACCCCCGCAAGATGCTGAGAATGCCACAAGGACAACCCCATCTCCCAAAGGAATCAATCCTTCCATTCCCATACTGGGTATTTCTACTTATGACTCCGATGACAATATCCCCATTACCTTGCTTAAAAGAAAAAGGCAGTAGGAAAAGAAAACCCCATCGAAAAGAAGGAGAATCAGGGTTTCAGCTAAGGCACCTGCTACTCCGGCTACTGTCCCCATCCTAAAGAAAGATAGCCTAAAGAGAAAAACGCCTGAATTCCTTGCTTCTCTACCAAAGAGAAGAACTCGATCATCGGTAGCAGCTAAATCTCCCAATTCCCCCAGTTCACCACCCATCACTATAAAGATCCGTACTCCCACCAGTCCTCAAAATTCCTCTCCTTCACCCTCGGAAGCAGAGATGCAGAGCGTTCATAGCTTCGTGACATCATACTTTAAGGCAGCTGACACACAAGAACCAGCTGCCGACACCCAACATAATAGTGACCAAGTGGCTGCAACACAAGAAACAGCCACTACCGCAGGTGACACACAAGAACCACCTGTGGGGAATACTGATCAGAATGATGAAACACAACCTCTGCCTCCATTGGAATCTACTGCTCCGCAGGACCAGCCTACCATACCTGCCCTACAGGAAGAAATTGAATTCCTGAAATCTCAGATTCAAGACTATCAGGAGGAAATAATAAGGGTTAAGGAAGCATATCAGAAGGAATTCAGCCTGCATGTTTTAGCACGAGTAGCGTCTGCAGCAGAAAAAAGTAAGGATAATGAATATGTGTGCACCAATTGTGGTGAAATATACACTCAGGAAGGATATAAGGTAGTGGCAGAGCCAATGAAGGAAGCCTTTGATGCTGTAGATGAAACAAAAGAGGTTGCTATTATACAGACGGAAATTCCACAATCCTCTGCTGAAATAAAGGAACCTGTTGTCACACAAGAACCAACAGGTACTCCAGAAGAAGTGCAGACAGAAGAACCTGTTGTCACACAAGAACCAACAGGCTCTTCAGAGAAGATGCAGGACCAAACTGAAGGACTTACTGACACACAAGAACCAGTAAGTTCCCCAGAAACTGCACAAGACAAAGCTGAAGGGCTTACTGACACACAAGAACCAGTAAGTTCCCCAGAAATTGCACAGGTCCGAACAGAAGAACTTACTGCTACACAAGAACCAGTAAGTTCTCCAGAGATTGCGTAAGAACAAGCAGAAGGGCTTGCTGACACACAAGAACCAGCAAGTTCCCCATAAATTATGCAGGAAGAAATAAGGAATGAGAAAGAGGAGAATACAGACTCACCCCGGCCTACCCAAATTACTCTGGAAGAAGTAGTTGCACAAGAAAATCAGGAAAAAGGTATAGACTCACCCCGGCCTACCCAAACTGTTATGGAGGAAAAAGAAATAGTTTCAGGAGAGAATGAAGAAAAATCGGACTCACCCAGCTCTATTCAAATTGCCAAGGAAGTAGAAAAAGAAGAATAAAATCAGGAAGCAGAAAAAGAAGAAGAAAATCAGGAAGCAGAAAAAGAAGAAGAAGAAGAAGAAGAAAATCAGGAAAAAGAAGAAGAAGAAGAAAATCAGGAAGCAGAAAAAGAAGAAGAAATTCAGGAAAAAGAAGAAGAAGAAGAAAATCAGGAAAAAGAAGAAGAAGAAGGAAATGAGGAAAAAGGCACAGACTCACCCCGGCCCACCCAAATCACCATGGAACAAAATGAATCAGTACAACAAGAAGAAGAGACACTAGCCAGAAATGAAGAAAAAGATGTTGGATCATCCCAGACTATTCCTACAGAGCAGGTTATCCTTGTGGATGCCTTTACACAGACAGAGCTTCCCTCCGTTACTGATGTATGCACAGAAACAGATAGCTTTGAAACATTGAAGGGACAGTGGTGGAGGGAATATGAGCAGTCTCAAGGCAAGGCATTCAAGCAGAAAAAAGGGATCTGGTTTAGTCACGCATATAAGAACTGGGAGCACTTGAACAGTGCAGAGCCCAGTATAAAGAAATCAAGGAACTTAAAGCCAGATTGACCCAGATGTTTGAATTGTTTCAAAGACTACTTGCTGCAAGGAAACCCTCTTTTAATTATGCAACATTTTTAAGGGAAAGACTCACATTTTTGCAGATAAAGGCTGTCAAAGAAGGTAGACCTCATCAGGTAGTTACGTCAGAGCAGTTTATGCAAACCTTTGCAGAGGCACCTAAAAACGATCAACATTTGTTATGCGAGCTCTATCTCCATAATGAAGCCATGTCCGAGGAAAGAAATATGAATATGATACCTGTAGTCGGCGACATACAGCTGAGAGCCTTTATCTCCTTTTTAGCTAATCAACTTACATGGCAGAACGCCTTTGCTTCAGCTCAACATAATGAACAGAATTGTCTTCTGTGGATTAGAGCTGAACCGCAGAACGTAGCCACCTTTATTGCACAACACCTGAGCATGGTAAGGGATCCTGAAATGGAGGACCATGTTAAGCAACTGCAAACAATGGTCCTGAAAGACTGTTAGCATTACGTAAAGACTAAGGCATCCTTGGTTGTCAAAGCAAACAAACTGTTTTGGGAGAACTGCCCCAAGGAGAGGCAGGAATACCACCCTTATAATCCACCTAATTTGCAGGTGGCACTCTCAAGGGTACCTCATTATGTTAATTGCATGCAGCGCTGTGCTGAAAATTGGATGGGTTACAAATTTAGATTTCCACTTTTATCGCTGTCTGGTGAACAGTATAAAGGACAGTTTGGATTGTCCAGCAGGGAAGAAGCAACAGCATGGAGGCAAATACAGATTGCCTGTGGATTCAGAAAGAAGTTTGATGCCACTTCCTATAACTATTGTCTCAGTAATCTACATTGTTCATCCCAGTACTCCGACTCAGACTCAGAGTAGCCATTGCATAGGGACATGTAATCTCTTCAGTTGGGGGGGATGTTAGGACTCAGAATTGACCTATTTTGACCTCATATTTTTGCCTTAATATTATCCTTTTCAGTCATAAGTTATAAGCTTTGATTACATAATGACTTAATCACCCCAAGGTACGAAGTGACTTTCCGCATATCTATATGTTTAATTGTTCATTGCATGTTCGTGAGTATCTTTATATTTATCTTGGAAAAGCTGATTAAATTGTCAAGTAATTGTCTTAAGCCTGCAGGAATTATAATTTATAGTTGATGTGACAACAGAAACAGCAACTACGCAGTTGCTGCAACACTAGAAACAGCAACTACGCAGTTGCTGCAACACCAAAAGCAGCAACTACGCAGTTGCTACAGTCAGCAACAACAACCATCTAAAGCAGGCTATTTTGCAACAGCTGGAAATAACAACCGGCTACTATCTGAAGAACGCTGACGCGGCACGATCTGCAGCTATCTAAAGCGGGTAGAACACAGTTACCATTGCTTAATCAGGAAAAGCATGGGGAAACGGAAAAGGAATGTGAATATCCCAAGAAGATGGTCGAAGACAGTTACCGGCTGTGTAACAACCAGAACTTAAGAAAGAATATGTTGTTATACTGTTGTAACAGCGGTCTGTAACTCTTATTTTTTATCAAATGGGTTAACTGAATGAACTGTAATGATCTATTGTAATAGATGTCTCCTCTATAAAGAGGAGACATCTACATTAGAAGGGGGTTAATGTGTAATCTGTAAGGGAGATTTTGAGAGACATCAGCAAGTCTGAACTTCATTGTACTTGAATCTTTTGGCAGATGAATAAAGAATCGTTCTGAGCACTTAATCTAGTCTTTGTGTGACGAGGAATCTTGTGAGAGGGACTGGGCCCACCTTCCTCACAAGATTCACCCATTTACTTTTCTGTTAAAGTGTGTGAGTGTGTGATAGTTTCTTTCCGCTGGTACTCTGTTTGGATTTTGTAGCATTACCTCTGGTATTTCCGCTTTGCCAGTACTCTGTTTCATTCATTGCTTGAAGTTGTGCAAGGATATTTCACCAGTGAATTCGAGTGCAGTGTGTGTTAGCAATCTGGTTACAGAGGCAGGTGCTGAACGTCCTCACCTGGAGGATAGGGTCCTGATCCTCTGCCAACAGAGCATCCATCATTTCGCTTTTTAGATTTGTAAACTTAATTAATTACTTTCATTTTATCAATACAGTGATAACTTAGCGTAAGGATTATGTATACTACAACTTTTTAATGCTTTTAGGAGGAAGTACATACAGTACGCGGTAGCCTTTGCAATAAAAAGACTTTCCCAAGTTGACAATTAATGTGGTACTTGAATGTTTAATCAACAAACAATTCAACTAGCTAACAATGTGGATGTTTCTTATGATTGTGAATTGAATTTCTCTACAGATTTTGAACCAACTTCCTTCAAAGAAGCTGCTTCTCATGATGAATGGAAAGAAGCAATGCAAAAGGAGTATGATGCCCTCATAAAGAATGGCACTTGGAAGCTGGTTGATCCTCCATTAGGAGTCAAACCAATTGGATGCAAGTGGGTCTACAAGAACAAGTATAAAGATGATGGCTCACTTGACAAGCACAAAGCCAGGCTTGTGGCAAAAGGTTTTGCACAAAATGAATGGGTCAATTATGAGGAGACTTTTTCCCCATAGCAAAATGGGCTACCATCTAGACACTCTTTGCCCTAGCAGCTCAGAACGGTTGGAAATTCCATCAAATGGATGTAAAAATTGCTTTCTTGAATGGATATCTAAAAGAGAATGTTTTTATGTCCCAACCTAAGGGATTTTCTGTGAAAGGACATGAACATAAAGTATGCAAACTTTTGAAATCCTTGTATGGCCTCAAACAAGCACCGCACGCCTAGCAAGAAAAACTAACTAAGCATATTCTGAAACTCAATTTCAAACATTATGATCTTGATGATGCAACTTTATTTGTCAAGAAAGTTGGAAAAACAGTTGTATATCTTGTGGTATATGTAGATGATATTTTGATGACAGGGAACAATGGATGCTACATTGCATCCTTAAAGAAGGAATTGGGGAAAGTTTTGAAATGTCTGATTTGGGCTATGTTCATTGTATTGAAGTAACTCAACATCCGAAGTCCATATTTCTTTCTCAAAAGAAGTACATTGGAGATCTGATGAACAGATTTGGCATGACAGAATGCAATCCTCTTACTACTCCAATGGAACAAAACTTAAAGCTCACATCTATTGAAGGAAAATAATTTGAGGATGCAACAAAGTATAGACAGCTTGTAGGAAGTCTCAACTACCTAACTACTAGTAGACCAGACATTTCGTTTGCTGTTAGAATCCTCTCTAGGTTTATGCAAAAGCCTTGTGAGGGACATTAGTCTGTTGAAAAAAGATTTCTAAGGTAATTGAAGGGAACTCAAGACTTTGGAATCAAGTATACACAGGTGGATGACTTTAGCTTGATTGGATACTCTGATTCAGACTTCGATGGAGACAAAGAAACTGGGGTATCTACTTCAGGATATGCTATGAGTCTTGGATCAGGATTTGTCTCCTAGAGATCATGCAAACAATAAGTTCCAGTAGATTCCACAACAGAAGCAGAATATGTGGCAATAGTTGAGGCAACAAAAGAAATTGTGTGGCTCAGGAAAAGTCTTGAATATTTGCAGGTAAAACAAGTACAATCAACTCCATTCATGATTGACAATACATCTGCAATAAAGTTGGCTAAGAACCCAAAGTTGCATGATCAAATGAAGTACATCAATACTAAATATCATCTGATTCGACATCATGTTGAGGCCAAAACAATCCATCTCCGCCATTGTTCCACGAACGAGCAAATTGCAGACATCTTCACCAAAGCGCTTGTAAGAGAAAAGCTTGAAAGATTCAGAACGATGCTTGGATCACGAACATCCCTTTAGATTAAGGGGGGGGATGTTGACACCTAATCATCAGGATTGGGTGAATAACTGAAAATGATGTAAATAAATAATAGATAATATGAATAGTCACTGGGAGATGAAATGAACAGTCTCTCCCTCATATATATAATAAACACCAACCTAAATGAAATCAATGAATTGTTTTGAGGAGTTATTGCTTGGTCTGACAAAAGGATCCACTTTGATGTCTGTGGACCTTTCTCAACAGCCTCCACTTCGAGGCACAAATATTTTGTCATTTTTATTCATGACTTCTCACTAAAGTGCTAGATCTTCTTCATGTAGAATAAAGATGAAAAATTCTCAAAGTTCATAGAATTCAAGGCACTGTTTGAGAAAGGAATAGATAAAAAGGTGAATCATCTTAGGAGAAATAGTGGAGGTGAGTACATGCTGAATGAATTTAAAAAAAAATTGTGCAAGAGAAGGCATTTGACGAGAGTTGAACCCACCCCACAACCCATAGCAGAATCAGGTGGCTGAGATTAAGAACCGTAGCATTATGGGAGTAGAGAGGGTGATGTTGCATTCCAAAGGTCTACCTCTTCACTCGTGGGCTAAGGAATGCAACACAAAAATCTATTTGCCAAACTGGAGTCCTCATCATATTCTGGGCATGATTACACTGAAGGAGGCTTTCTCAGGGAGAAAGTTGGATATGTTGTACTTCAAGATTTTTGGATCCTCTATTTACTATAATGTCTCCATAGAATAAAGGAAGAAGCTTGAGCTTACAACAAAATTGGGGGTATTTTAGGTTACACAGAAACTCCCAACAATTACCATGTGTACTTGTCATCCCTTAGAATGATAGTTGTGTGAAGGGATGTAAAATTTGATGAGAAGTGGTGCTCTCTTTAGAGGGAGATTTATATCCCACTAGAAGAGGAGCTTTTAGCTCCAAAGGAGGAACCTCAAGAAGTTGTGAAGTAGCCGAAAATTGAGGAGGAAAGATTGGAGACATCCACTCAAGTAGAACCATCCAAAGAAGGAAGGAAAAGGACTAGGGAAGCTGAGAGACTTGTGTAGGATGCGAGGGAGAATGCAGGTGCTCCTTCAAATCAACAGAGGAAGAGAAGGTCACCAGATCAGTACACTAGCTACATGGATCTAATAATTGAGAGATTCTCTTTCGAGGAAGGAGTAGAACAACCTGTATGGGTTGATGCAATGGTGGAGGAATATGAATCCATTATAAATAATATTGTTTGGGAAGTGGTCCCAAGACCAAAAAATAAATTAATAGTGCGTTCGAGATGGATCTTCAAGGTAAACCAGGAAGCAGACATAAGCATAGAAAAGTACAAGGCTAGATTTGTGACCAAGGGGTACTCTCAAGTTGAAGGAATTGACTATGAGGAGACCTTTTCTCTAGTAGAAAGGTATAAAATATTGCCCCGACTGCACAGATGGGGTGGAAGATCCACCATATGGATCGAGGTGTACATCGAGAAACCTGAAGGCTTCAAGAATTTTGATCAAGAGTCTCATGTGTGTAGACTCAAGTGAGCATTGTAGAGTCTCAAGAAAGTGCCTTGTGCATGGTACAATGGGATCGATAACAATCTCACTACTTTGGCTTTCACCAAAAGCGAGGCAGATGAAAACCTATATCATATCTTCGTAGAAGGTAAATTTCTCATTATTGTCTTATATGTTGATGACTTGATTTTAACTGGTGATGAACAACTGATCATATCTTAGAAGGAGGACCTTACAATAAAATTTGAAATGAATGACATGGGTCTCATGCACTACTTCCTCGGATTGGAAGTATGGTAAGGCGATGGGGAATTGTTTGTCTCTCATGGAAAGTATTGTTGTTGGGAAAAGTATCTATTCAGAACGCCCCTATCCCACTCTAAGGTGTGATAGTGCCTTAGCAACAAACAAGGAAAACTACTTGAGTATTCTTCTTTATGAAATGTAAATGAGGAGAAAGGATGTAACTAACCTGTGTCTTTCGCTAGTTTGTTGATCCAATCGCTCCTCTCTTCAATAGCTCCCAGCTCCTTGCTCCTTTACCGGCCCAACTTCACCGAATTCTTGCAAGATCACAAGAGAGAGAAACTACACGAAGATATAGATATACATTCATAAAAAGCTCAGGATCAGATTAAGCTAAACATGCAAATATAACAAAACATCATTGATACATAGCATGTAGGAGAAACTCAAATAATTTTATTGATATGATAAGAAAGTCCAAGAGGAGATACAACCAAGTGAGTCCCGATCTAGCATCTACCTCCCAACAAAGGAATCCCTTCCTCTCCTCCAACAAAGCATAAATCACCCAATGTACTAATCTCAATCTCAAACCAACAGCAATTCTCTGCAAAGTACAAAATTCCAACCTCTCGATCTCTGGGATGAGGGATCCATATATAGATGTAAGCAGAGAGGATGACTCAGCTTATATTTTGACTTGTGGCTTCTCTCTGTCAGTTCTTGCTTCCACTTGGAGACTGAGAGCCTCTTACTCATCACTGGTCGAATTCAGTGAGGCAAGTGTCATTGGAGAAGATTCAGGAAGCTTCCATTGTCTCTCCACCTCGTTGAATGACTCTGCCACTTGTCATTTCCTGCTCAATGCACCTGGGTAGTGCATTCAAGTGCATTGCAACGCACCTAGCCAGTGTATTTGGTGCTTTGCAACGCAGGCAGCTAGTGGAGCTTCTGAATTGATCCTGATTTGACTAGTTTTGAGCAGTTTCTGGTGGAGAACTTCTGGGAGAAGCTGTCATTCGTTGACCTTGTTCCTTTAGGGGCAGGAACAACACTTTTAGGGACTTTGGATCCCTTGGATTATGGACATTTCATGCTTAGAGCTGTAAGGCACAAAAATGTCTATAACAGTTGCCCCCTAAAGTATGAGGCCGTTTATCGGGTGAAATGCTTTATTAGGAGGATCCGAAGTTCTTTCAAAGCTGGGAGGAGACCTGTAATAAGATACAATACAATACATTATTTTTCATACTGTTTTCATGATCTAGCTGAGGCGGGCATTCCCATGCTCAACTTTATAAATTCATTTTTATGTACACAGGACAGACAATCGTCTGATGGTAGACTAATGATTCTGATGAAATCATCATCCTTTTGGTAGGATGATTATCTGTTCTGCAATGCTGTACATGTCAATGTCTTTATTTTTCCTGAATATATATCGCAGCCCGGATGGATGAAACT
This sequence comes from Pinus tabuliformis, assembly GCA_031772625.1. Classification (NCBI taxonomy): domain Eukaryota; kingdom Viridiplantae; phylum Streptophyta; class Pinopsida; order Pinales; family Pinaceae; genus Pinus; species Pinus tabuliformis. The sequence goes on along the minus strand of CM062819.1, from coordinate 11,433,985 downwards.
AGATCCGGGGTCTTCAATCTCGTCCGATCTTCACTCTAAGTACAAGTCGATCCATGTGAGAAATGTTTTGAAGTCGAACATGGAAAGACATCACTTGATTACCAGTCAATGATGTAAACTGTTAACAAGCGCGAGAGGAATCACCGATAATGATAATGACCCTCAAGGTACTGCAGTACAATTCACGCGGTGTGAATAAAGGACTTGGCGTTGAACACCACGCAAAATCTTTCGGTCGAAGGTCATTGATGTATACCTTTCGCTGGAAGTGAGAAACTTGCCATTGAGGCATGCAAGCTTCAAAGTACTGAAGGGGGTGTTCCTAGATCAACCTCTTGGATAATGAGATGATGTCGACAAGAAGCGATCCGTCAAAGGAGGGCCTTGATGAATCCCACATCAGTGACACGGAACAGAGCAAATGATTTTGATGTTGGTGAAAACGATCTGATCATATATTGTTCAGGTTGGCGGTCATGAAAGAATGAAGTATAATGTATGGTAGTGGATGGGACATGGTTGACTTCTCTGGATGACTTCTCTTGAACATATCGGTGACACTTATATGATGGATTGGTAGCATTTACCCCAAAGGTGGATGGTATGGTGAGACCATGGTGATGTGACCGGTGAATGAAACAACCCAACCCGACTCAAGCACGGAGTGGAAGTGTCATGTTCAAGAGCGACTTGCTACCAATAAAGGTTCTTTGAGTTTCTTCCCAATTTTTCCCCAGTCATTGCTGACCAGTACCTCTTTATTTTTGTCAAGCTTGAGGAGGATAACATATGCTTGTTCTATAATTTTCCCTTCGGGCAAACCCATCGCTATGTTTTAACGAGCCTAGCGATAGTGAAACTCGTTCTCGTCTAAAGACAAGTTTGTCGCTATTAATCGTTTTAACGAGTCTAACGACAAAGATAACTCAGTCCTTTTCATTTTTAAAGAGTCTGAAAAGGTACGTAAAGTTAACTCCGGAATTCCTTTTTTGTCATCTAATCCCTTAAGTCTAAAAAAGTATAAAACAATACAGAAGGGATAAATTTTCGATAGTTTTAACGAGCCGAACAAAACAAGCGCTCAATCTTTTTGTGCAATAATCCCTCAGGTCCAAAAAGATTAAAATCTAGAGGAGGGATAGCTCTTCCTGTCGCTTTAACGAGCTGGAAGGCCAAAACTCGGCAATCTTTTCATATTTTACGAGTCAAATGAAAAGAGCTTAAAGAAGACTCGTCTTTTGAGGAACGAGTGATCAAACGGGTAGCAACTGATTCCAGGTAAGGGTTGGAATTTTCCAATCATGGCAGTGTCACAAGGATGGCTAGTGAAATCACTCTTCGCAGTTGTTCCTCAAAATGGGTAAACAATCAAATGGAGGTGAATGATCGGCCAAATGAAAAGTGGAGGTGACGGTGCAAACACGACCAAGGCTTTAATGGCTGGTAATGTTACATTCACGGTGGTTATTTACCGGAGGATAGTTCATTTTTTAACGAGCTTAAACGCGGGTTGAAACAGTTGCTCGATCTTATGTTTATTTTTTAGCGAGCATGAACTATGTGCTAAAACTGCTCGATAAGTTTGCATGCCCCCAGCATAATAACTCAAATCGAGGTGCATGCCCCCTAAGCTTCATTGCATTCAACTCGGTGGTTGGAATGAAGGTTTACCTTTGAGATTTGAAAAGGGGATTTGTTTCATTTTTTAATGAGGTTGACACAGTAAAAGAACTATCCTCATGACTCCTTGTTTCATTTTTTTAACGAGGTTGACACGAGATAAGAACCGTCCTCGGAGTCCAAATCCATTAGATATAGAAGGTTTCATATTCCACTGTGGCCACTTCCGCCAGATTACTTGGAGGCGGTAGGGCAAAAGTACCCATTAAGGCAGGGTCTTTTAGGAGACCTACTCCGATATTTTGGAGCGAATGATTGCTTCCATGGATCATTGGAATGCTTCCAGTAACTTGAGAACCATTGGGGAGGAAGTTTTGCTGATCGACGATTGTAATCCCTCCTTGAAAGGGAAATGAAATCTTTCTGAAATAGGTCGACACAATAGTTGCCATGGCATATATCCATGGTCTTCCTAGTAGGATGTTGTAATCAAGATTCCCATCTATGACTTCAACATCTATTTCTACTGTTTTCCCTCCTAGTTCAACTTTCAAGTTATTTAGGATACCATATGGGGTATATGTCCTTCCGTCGAATTCTTTTAACGTCGTCGAAGATCGCGACAAGGTTGGAGATCCTAAAGTTTTCCAGCAACTCATCAACATAATACATGTAGATGCCCCCTCATCAATAATTGTTCGATGAACAGTTTTGTTGAGGGCTTTCACTTGAATAAGGAAAGCTAGTTGGGCTGGTAACTGAGGATCGTATCCTTTATGGTCAAAGGATACAAGATTGGAATCCTTAGGATCAACCCCACCAATGGCTGATAACAAAGCTTGCCTTTGGGATGGGCAATTTTGTAGTACTTCAAGAGTCGACATAGTGGATTTCGATTGGGCCAAATCTTCCACTATGTTATAATGCTACGCCGCTCTAGCGTGAGGATTAAATGTCAACTTGTGTACTACTCCCTTTGGCGGTTTTATTGTCAATTCAGGAATGATGGGTGGTACAACCTCTGTCGAAGTTGTTGTCGAACTACTTGGTTGATCTTTATCCTTGTCGTTCGACAGCTGCGGATTCCCGTAATCTTTGTTCCTTGTCGAAATCAAAGCATCATTTTGCTGTTTCGAAATTGACAACATTAGCACTTGAGACGAGGAAGCATTTCCACTATCAACCAGATTTGTTCCTAGATTTGGAAACGGATCAGTTAACATAGCTGAGGTTTTCGAACTCTTAAAGAATCTTTTAAGCTCAGCTTTGTACATACATTCTCTCGTCCAATGATCCTCATCACATATCTGACACCCTGAAGGGGGTTTCCTATTTCCAGCAGGGTTTGAAGAAGGTTTTTCAGGAGATGACTCATCCTGTTTCTTCTTCTTCCCTTTTCCTTGCTTCTTCTTGCTTCCTGGTTGTTTGGTTTCTTTGCCCTTATCTGTCGATACGACATTTACTTCCGAAGCAAGAATTTTGTCTTTTGCATTTTGATATGAAATCTTATGGGCTTTCTTGGACGTATCCTTTGTCGATTTCGCGTTTGTCGTGCCAATCACGCCATCGCCGGCGTGAGAGTCATTGTTTGATTTAGGAGGAGGAGGAATTGAGAATTCCGGTCTAGGGGCGTCAGGTATTTTGTCGTAGAGCATGCCAGACTGAGTATAGACCAAGTCCAGATATTGCGCACGAGCGATGACTTGCTCTTCCGTTACGACTCCCCCCTTTGCCACATCTTCCGTGATTGTAGGAAGTAAGGACTTGATAAACCATTCAGCTAATAGTTGATCGGGAACATACGTTTTTACCATCCTACGACGACGTCGCCACTCATGTATATGATCAGATATGTGAGTGGCCATAGTCTGTTTGAAGTTGGTTAGGAGTTCCGTTCCCATTTCATACCTTATCGGTAATTGAAAATGGGTTAAGAAAGTCGTGGCTAAGGTACTGAAGTTGTCGAACGAAGCTCTAGGCAATTCAATATACCATTTTTCCGCTGGACCCGTTAACGTCCTCTGAAAAAGGCGAAGCCTTATCGAATCATCGTTTAGGGTGTTTGATGAACACCATAGATGAAATTTCATCACGTGATTCGATGGATCTTCACCTAGATTTCCATTAAATTTAGGAATATCTGATGGAAGTTTATGAGGGATCGCTGGCCACCAAGGGGCGTAAGCAATTAGATCATTTTTTAACCGGTGTAAATCAGGTAACTCTAAAGTTGCCACGAATGGTAACTGTTGATTCAGGTTAGGTGAAGCATACCCAGGATATGATGGAATTGCCTGAGAAGTTGGCCTTTGCATACCAGCATAATGTAGTTGATGCTGGTATGACTGATACGGTTGGTGGACATGACCATTGTAAAGTGGTTGATTTTGACCCTTTTGAATGTACGGTTGTCCACTGTTCGCAAAGATCTGCTGCTCAGAACCTTGGTACACTTGTTGGAATTGTGGTTGCTGGTATTGCACCAGCCACGGTTGTGAAGCCATGTTCTATTGCGCTATACTAACCGTTGGACCAAGGTGTGGGGTAATTGTACCCGTTTGTACCTGTGTCGCCCCACCAGTCGGCGATTGTGGTTGATTCACAGGGTCAAGGGGCTGTTGCATTACAACCTGAGAAATCTGAGGTTGACATACAACAGGCAGCGTTTGAACTTGTGACACTGTCACAATAGCCGGCGTAGTCGGGATGTTCGACATAGGTACACATTGTTGCATAGAATACACAACCCTTGGTTGTTGGGGTAGTATAGGTACCCAACCACTTGATGTAACTCCAGTATAACCTGAATACTGTTGTGAACTCCCGTATGGATATCCTCCCAGAGGGGGTAATGAAAGGGCATACTGCTCCCCATACGGTGGCAATCCGGAACTCAAGGGGATTGTCTGCCCTTGGGGACTGGATTACCCAAATTGACCTCCAAATGGATCAATTTGGCGAGTCTCAACATAAGAGTTGCCGGATATTATTCCGGAGGAACAAACAAGAACGGACCATACTGTCGAAATAGCCCCTGGATGGACTCCTTCTAGCGATTGTGAGCTAGTCGGGACAAATGGTACGCCGACAAACATTGTCGGAGTGACGGCAGGGAGTTCTGCTGTCGCTGTGTCAGCCGACACAGTCCTAGATGTTGACGGTTGTTCAGACATTTTGAGTCTATCCAAAATATTACCTAGCGATTCTACAGGAACTTCCACTGGTGGTAGACTAACTTCTGATGTCGAAGGAAATAGAGTGACCCTGTCTCCAAAATGTGTTGGAGTACTTGCTTGCGGATCTTCTACAATTTCATCTATCGCAATCAAACCAGGTGGAAGGGGAAGACTGTCAGGTCCGTAAAATATTTCTGGTGCCGAAGAAGGGGTTGAATCGACATCGACAGATGTTTGAGGAGCAAGACTTTCCGAACCGGTTGCAGATGGAACTGGTTCAATAACACAAGTGTTTGCTCTTAGACTAGGATCAGTATCACTGTCCCTCTGTGGCTGTTGAACTTCTTCTGTAGAGGCAGGGTTTCTAGAAATGTTTGGAGTAATCGGAATCTCGGATGTTGTTGGAACACTTGTTCTAACTTTAATAGGAGATTTCGAACCGGTTAAATGAGTTCGTTTTGTCCGTACAGTTTTCGATTCCGGAGACAAAGACAGTTGACTCGTAAGCCTCCGCAAACGACGGGGTTTCAATTGACTTTCTTCCACGATTGCGGATTACTTGATCAACGAAAATACAAAAGGGGAAATATGTTTCCGAATTAAATTAATTTTAGACACTTTAGACACAACTTGCTTTTTCAGTTTTTAAGAGTCGAGAAAAAGCAAAAGATGACTCTAGTCTCCTTCGATTTTTAATGAGCTTGAAGTGACAAGTGCTCAGATGGACCTTTTTCGTTAAGGAGTCTGAAAAGGAATGAAAGGGACTGCTTTGGAGTTCTAGGTAGAGGGTGTGCCAAACCAATCGCAAAACCACAGAATACTTTTTAAGGTACGGGCGGTCAATCTTCCCGAATGCTGTGTTCAGTGCATTGCGATCAGTAGGGCGGCCGACACGGCTTCCTATGGATAAAGGTTTTATGCCTATAAGAGTCTCCCAATATATACTCGACGGTACGTGGGAGCACAATTCGTACTGGCACTTATCGTCTCTCAGGAGGAATCACCCAACCATCAGTGAGGCCGACAGTCACCAGGTTTTACGACGCCGGAACACGTCTCTAGCCTAGACCTCTATGTTGTGCGTTAAGTTACAAAGCATTGTTAAGTTCATTCAATTTATTTTAGGTTGATCTTTCTTAGAAGTTTGCCTTTTTGGATCACCACGAGATGTAGATACAATTCCTAAATGCAGTCTAAAGATGATAAGCAAGCATTTATCTCTTTTCAACAATGAAAATCCTAGCTACAAGGGAAAAGAAAGACACAATCTTTTCTCAAAGAGCATAGAGCACACTGTAAATGCACTTTTCCTAAATCAAACCATACAAACTATCATTATGCAAATGCACATATGCATGTATTTGTTTTCACTTTCTTAATATTGATGCCTAAAAAGAAAGTTGTTGTACAAATTTGAATTCGATTTCAAGTGAAAAACACAAACAAGCTTCTTTTTGAAATCAAAAAGACGATTACGACACTTTATGATTTTGAAGTAAACACTTGTTTCGACACTAGAAATTCAAAAATTCAAACCAAAAGACAAAAGTAAAAGCGCAATCAACTGTCAACAGCAAACAAACTTACTCCTAAGATCAAAACGACACTTACGACAGGTCTAGATCTAAGGGCGACAGTATGACTAGTTTACTTTTGTAATGGGAAACTGCAAATGATGTAACAAATACACAAAAACAAATACAGTTTCTTTTATACAACTGAGGTGGAATTAAGGCAGAGAAAAGGGTTTTTCAGATAGGTACACACACAGATAACAGACTACAAAAATCAGAGATAAAACTGAACACAAGGATGCAAAGAACCACAACTGCACAGGGCAAAGGCTGATTAGTGCACCTGTTGCACAGAGAAACTAAATTGCAGTGCAGGTAGCCCTCTCAGGACCTGCATTGAAATGCAGAACCTCTTCACAGAGCCTGCGCTGAAGCAGAAACGGGAATTTTCTCTGGGTTCTGGGTCACGGTTTGCAGTTTAATCTATGGTTTTTGGCCGGATAAAAGCTATCACTAAGGTACAATTAGAAAGATGATTTAAAGGAGGACTAAGAGCTATCACAAAGGGCAGTTAGAGCATTTGTGGATCAGCTGTTCAGATCATAAACAGGCCCAATGAATGGACTAGAGTAGCAGATCTCTACTTTGCATTTGTAAATGGCAAATGCAATTCGATTCGCCACTCCTAAGTTTATGAGAAGAACAACAATAGAAACACAAATAAACTAACTAGATACGTTCCGCAGCGGAGTCGCCAATTTTTTGTTGGGAAAAGTATCTATTCAGAACGCCCCTATCCCACTCTAAGGTGTGATAGTGCCTTAGCAACAAACAAGGAAAACTACTTGAGTATTCTTCTTTATGAAATGTAAATGAGGAGAAAGGATGTAACTAACCTGTGTCTTTCGCTAGTTTGTTGATCCAATCGCTCCTCTCTTCAATAGCTCCCAGCTCCCTGCTCCTTTACCGGCCCAGCTTCACCGAATTCCTGCAAGATCACAAGAGAGAGAAACTACACGAAGATATAGATATACATTCATAAAAAGCTCAGGATCAAATTAAGCTAAACATGCAAATATAACAAAACATCATTGATACATAGCATGTAGGAGAAACTCAAATAATTTTATTGATATGATAAGAAAGTCCAAGAGGAGATACAACCAAGTGAGTCCCGATCCAGCATCTACCTCCCAGCAAAGGAATCCCTTCCTCTCCTCCAACAAAGCATAAATCACCCAATGTACTAATCTCAATCTCAAACCAACAGCAATTCTCTGCAAAGTACAAAATTCCAGCCTCTGGATCTCTGGGATGAGGGATCCATATATAGATGTAAGCAGAGAGGATGAGTCAGCTTATGTTTTGACTTGTGGCTTCTCTCTATTAGTTCTTGCTTCCACTTGGAGACTGAGAGCCTCTTACTCATCACTGGTCGAATTCAGTGAGGCAAGTGTCATTGGAGAAGATTCAGGAAGCTTCCATTGTCTCTCCACCTCGTTGAATGACTCTGCCACTTGTCATTTCCCGCTCAATGCACCTGGGTAGTGCATTCAAGTGCATTGCAACGCACCTAGCCAGTGTATTTGGGTGCTTTGCAACGTAGGCAGCTAGTGGAGCTTCTGAATTGATCCTGATTTGACTAGTTTTGAGCAGTTTCTGGTGGAGAACTTCTGGGAGAAGCTGTCATTGGTTGACCTTGTTCCTTTAGGGGCAGGAACAACACTTTTAGGGACTTTGGATCCCTTGGATTATGGACATTTCATGCTTAGAGCTGTAAGGCACAAAAATGTCTATAACAAGTATGAAAATGAGATACTATAGAGGTTCCACATAGAGAGTTGCAAACTCATGGAGACTCCTCCAATGACCAATCGGAGGAAGTATAATGCCACTTCAGGTGAGGAAGTGGATTCTGCCATTTATCGACAACTAGTGGGTTCACTAATGTACCTTGTGTTAGCACTCCGTAATTTTCTTAGGCTAAGGAGGAAAATTGTAGAGGTAACCACAAACCTCTTTTAGACCAGAATCTAGCCCTTCTAGCCTGGAGATGGATTTCTCACTTAGTTTAATCAACAAATATGGTATTAGGCTAGGTAGTAAGCTCAAATGGTTTTCTTTTTAGAGATCCATTGATTAGAAAAGGACGAAAACCATTGGGCATGGAGTCATGATTAATTTTTTTTTCTTTCCAGTGAGATAATGGGAAAATAAAGGGTTTCTCCACAGGGGCGAGGTAGGCAGCTTTGGTGGTTGTTTTAGATTAAATTATTGAAGAAGGTGAAGGAAGAACAAGTGACGGGTAAGCACATTAGAGCATCAAACAATAGATGAATTCTAAAATGTTATTCTAAAGATGAAATGGTAGGATGATCAGAGAGTTATTAATTGTGAATTATGAATCAATGATATGGTTTTTTTGAAGCAAGAAATATGTACATTAAAGGGATTGAAAACACATAAGACAATTCAAAATTCAAAGGAGCACAAGCCACCAAAACTCTAACACAAGAATCCCTGCAAATCACCTGCTATTCCATTCATTCACTGGAAAAAAGTATTCAAAATTATAGTGCACAAAGGTCTTCTCTTTAAACTCAATCAATAGAACCTGTAAAATACATTTTATATCCTTATACATCCTCAAAGATTCGATCCCCTACTCTAGGTGGTTGAATTCATTGATCAAACCCAACTTTTACCTAGATACATTCAAAAACTAGTGCATATACTAAAATATAGGAACTGTTTTTCTTACAACCAATCCTAATTTAATACATCATTGACTTGAAAAATGACCAATAAACACTAGACATAACTCCTAGGATAGTTTTCCATCTATTTACATGCTTAAAACTATTACTAGAAGTCAAAATTCAAATTTTAAGACAAAATATGGCTGACTGTGTCTATGCGTAGCACCTCAGCACAACAGCTGTGCGTAGAAAACAATTTTTCTTTCTTTGATGGCTGCACATTTGTCAAAACCTATTAGTGGATGAACTGTTGATTGTTATGAAGGTATCCATGCCTTGTAAACATAAAAAACATGCCAAAAATGTATCTCTCAAGAAATACTAATATTGTTGCTCACCATGTGGGTAGCAGTTATCAACTTGTTTTTTCACATGTTTTCTCTTCTTCAACTACCTCAGCCAACAAATATAACTTACTTCTCTTCCTATTTCTCCTAGCTTCCCTGACTTTGGCAAGCCTTTTATTCATCAACCTAAGCCTACTCTTTAGGACTAGGTTTTTCACATATAGGTTCTTCACTTGCCTATGCAAATACAAAGTCCATTTCATTTTGTATTTAGCCTTATCAAGGGATGGAATAACAACTTCGACATGTCCAAACAAATCCAAATTATCCTTATAGTATCTCTATTCAATTTTGTCCACTTGATATTGTATTCCTTCAATCTTCTCCAGTAGCTCCTCAAACTTCTTTTGCTCATCAAAAAGTACATGCTGCACAACCTCCTTTTCCTGTTCTAGTACCTTGGCAATATATCTAGTCTTAGGTCTCCGTTGTAGTGGTTACAACCACCCTCCAAAATTTTTCCTTAGCTTTGTTTTGGAGCCTCCCTACCAACCTTCACAGCAACATGTCTTGCTTCATCAAGTACACAAGCTCTAGTAATTTTATTGCAAAAAGACAGCCTGTTGATCAAACCTTGATGCATTGCCCTCATAGGCTATTCATTCGGACTTGGTCCAGCAGCAAGATGAGGAGCTCCTTCAAGAATTTGCACAAATTTGGAGGGAAACCAACCCTCCCTATAGAAATTGGGCAATCCTGGCTGGTAGCCTGATATGCCCTAGAATTGCGCAATTCTACTGAGCAAGCTTCACCCAAAAAATTGTGCAATCCTTCCCAGATGAGCTGCTCAGCCCAGAATTTGTGCAAATCTGGGAAATAGTCAACTACTCTGCCCAGAAATTGCATAAATCCTCTTAGCAGCCAACCCAGCTCCCAACCAGAAATGTGCATGTTCTCACAGCAGTTGAGCAGGCACTTGCATATGCAGTTGAGTTTATCAGTTCCCTCTGGGACTGAGCAAAATTGACTTTCATGCATGTGTTTCTTTTCCCAAGGCAGCATGCAAAGGCATCCCTTGCTTCAAGGATCTATTTTTGGCAGTTGGAGGTTACATGCAAGGATCATTTCAGAAACCTCCCACCAAGTTTCACTTTCCCTACATTTGTGGCATGTTCATCACAATGTTGATTTTATCAAAACTCATCAACGAGACATTGTAGAGCTCATTCCTCACATCAACCTTGCAGCTCTGACATCCTACATCACATTTAGGAGTCGTCGACACATTCAACTCAGTTGTTTTGGGGTAAGCCCACCTTCCATGTCTTATGTTGAATTTCTAATCCTTTTCTTGTTTCTCTTTGTATGAAGGTTGTCTACTTGATTTCAATGCGTGCTTGTTGTCATTCGATACATAGTAGCTTGTACTAGCACCGTTTCAGTTTTCGTTAACATCTCACTGTTGTCGCATGCATGAAACTATTTTTCACGAATGGTCATCGATTCCATGACTCGCCTCACTTGCATGCATTTCGTTCCACTTTCTGAATCCGTCATTCACCGTTTGAATGCATGATCATTCACTTATGATTACACTCAGTATCACAATGCATTCACACTCACATTCACGTTCAGATGCCCGTTGACGAGTCTGGGCAGCCTTGGCCTGGACTTTTCCTCACTAAGACAACATTGTGAAATCTTGAGAGGGAAGGCTCTATCTTCCTCTCAGGAAATGCTCATTTCTGCCCAGTGACTACCCTCCAGTCTTGCATTGAGCAATTCTGAGGGACAGTGACTGCTGGCCCAGAAAATTGCATAATGCAGTCACTAAGCCTGCAACCATTGTCAGCTGAGATTGTGCACTGCGCAATTCCAACAGTCAACAACTAGACTAGACTTTGCATTGCGAAGTTCCAGCAGTCAATTAGCCTCCCAGCAGCCCAGACTGTGCCTTGCACAGTCTTGGCTCTCAGTCTCCTAACCTCTCGATCGAAATTGCGCGACCTTCATGATCAGTCACACATATATGTTGCAAGTCAGCTCTCAAGTTCATTCTAGTTTTCGACTGACAAATTGCTTGTCATGAGAATTTCCATGTCTCCAGGTATTGTAGGTGTTCATCTACCTCTCAGCAGCAAAGGTACAATGGTTTGAGGAGAGAAGAGTCAAAGACACCATTTATAGCACACTTGGGAATGCAGTCGATCAAGTGTCGATGAGCTTGCTTACTCACAAAGACATCAAGTTGTTCGTAGACAAGGACATCAAGATATGATGATAAAAACATCACATCGAGCAACATCATGAATAGTAGATAAAGGTAACATACCAGATGAAATGAATTCAAGGGGAAGGTTTTTGACAACATAGAGGTGAAAAAAAGTTGCAAGCTCAAGCAGATCCAATGATGATGAAAGCAACTTTGGAGACTCAGGCTATGAGGCGACGGTGTGACATGAAGATCGTGCGAAGTCAAAGAATGGAAAAAATAAGGAGTTGCATGTGCTGAAGCAGAAACTCAAGGAATAACATGAGCTGCACAAACAAGCAAGTGAGTTATAGTAGGAACATGAACGACAGAGGGAGCCACATGCACTCGCGAATGAAACTGCACCAGTACAAGTTACAGATCCATCCCAGCAGCTGGCACAAAGCATAAATGGTGAGCACTGTTGTTCATAGCATGCAAGGGATTCAACAACATGTATTTCATTGTGTGCATGCATGTGATCCAAGCCATTTAGTACACTCACCAAGACAATGACAAAACGCTAGTCCGAATGGAGTTGAGCATGTAGTTGACAGTTAATTCACATGACCACCAGCACACACTAGAAGATCAACATGAACACTATGCATCAGTGTGTTGTTGGTTTGGTCGCACCCAAGAAGACCATACGCATGTTAGCAAACGAGTTGGATGAAGGAGCCACACCAATGCACCAGATGTAATGGAGGCAAGAGTTTGCTTCAACAAGATGTCACCATGGAGTGCATGCACACCATCACGGACGACCAAGCTTGGCATCAGCTCACCACCTTCACCATCACAAGCATGTCAAAGGGTTGGTCTAACCACAACGAAGCAAGAGTTAGTGATGTCTTGCATGGCTTGCTCAAGCCATTTTGTCTCACATGTGCATTGTAATGTAACGTCTTGTCAAGTGTAAGTCAAGTGTCGATAGTTGGATGTAACAGTCATAGAGTAGATGGAAAGTCATGAGGGTAGATGAACTGTCACAAAGGGGAATGTCAAGGGTCACCCCACCCTTTGCTATAAATAGAACCTCATAACTCATTGTAAAGGCTTTTGGTCATCCAAGTTTCCGATAATACTATCTTGGAGAGAGCTTGGGCAATATTGTAATGAGCCTTGGATTCTCCATTGCGCAGAGCTAGTACATCTCTTTGGAGGAGCAGGGGGTTGTGGCTACAACGTTCCACTATTGGAATTAGTGATTGGACATGGATGTATTGTATGACTGGAACTTACACTTCTTAATATAACAAGATCTAGCATGTTTCATGTATATGTTGTATTGTATTCTATGTTATCTATTTTACTCTAAATGACATATGTATTGGTTTTCTTACACATGCATGTATAGACTATTCTGTATAAGTATGTATGAATCTTTTTGAAATGTGTTGTTGGTTTAACCATCACTTTGGATTGCTCGCTAACTTGCCTTCCATGTTGTGATGCATCTTTTCTTATGTGTTCCCTTCCAAGCCGAGTGCTATCACAGGTTTCCAAGGGGCGCACTCATTGCAACCCCCATGTGTTAGAACCTCTCATGCACCTTCCTTAACTCACTGCAGCTGTCACACCCTTGCTACCAATAGAGTTATCTTACTTGCCTGTGTGCAAATTCGTGGTCAAGGAATTACTGTACGACCCACTACTAGGACTCCTACACCAAACGGTCTGAGGCCTAATTGGGGCTTCTTACCGAGGAGATCCCCTTACATGTTGGCGGGTCCAACACCATCAACATTTTGGTGCTATAAGGAGGGCCAGATGACAAGATGAGTCCTCACATCTATTTTGAATCTCTACACATCTATCATGACTAACTACAGAGTTGCTCTTCTAGAATGTATGTCTTATGGCAATGACTTCATTATCTCGAAAGAGCTATCAGATAATTTGTCTCATAAAACATATAATGGTGGAGGTCACGTAGCCCTGGTTAGGCACGTGGTCGACATTGTAGGCTCATGCGAAAGACATGGATTCTTTGAAGAATACATGAGTTGCTCATTGTTCGTCTACATGCTTCAAGGGAAACCAATGCACTGGTGTGCCACACTGCCCAGGAAATCTATTCATTCTCTTGCTCGTCTGGTCACAGACTTTCAATCACTTCAACCATAAAGCACTCAACAAAGAAATTCTAAAATTATGGAAAGCAACCAATGATTCCATTGAACTGAACAATTTTACACGCGCTTTTGTAATCTTGCATACCGATTCCCCGAAGATGATATTGATTGGCAATTTCTTAATGGAATATTTTAGTATCGTATTCACGTATCTAAACCCTACTCAGCACACTTCGTTGATGGATTTGTGAAATCATAGGTAGGCACAGTTGTTGTCACAAGTGACTGTCCACCTTCACCTCATCAAACAACTCCACCACTACGGAGTGGTGTGGAAGATCATGCACACACATCTATTGAACTGTCACATCCTCCCACCCCACCTTCTCTTGATATTTGCAAAGATTTAGCTTGCAGGCCTGTTGTTTGTCACATGGATTCGTTCCCTCAACCTCCATCCCCGTGTTCTGTTGATCCTCTAGATTGTGATGTCTTGTTCTCTTGCATTCCAAACTCCTCACCTGCTGTGAATGAGGATCGTAGACAGAGTTGGTGTTGTGCAACCAACTTGTTCCATCATTCATGATGTGTGTGTGCGGGAATCTAAAGAATAAACTGTGGTAAAGGATGACTCCCCCACCTACGCTTCATCTACTTTATCTTGACATCCCTTGTGATTCTGCCACTGTTGATTTCCCTTGTGAAAACCCATTTCCAGATTTTTCTACTTCCAATCATTCACAGGACACGTCGGATGTCAGTCTGTCATTACAGTGGAGAGGACACATCTTACTCAGAAAATATGTCCAATCTATCATCTATATTTTTTGAAAAACACAGAGAGTGAACATCTTTGCTTCCCATCCACTCCTCTGCCTGATTCATCAAATCATTAGGATGCTGAAAAACATCTTGAATTTTCTGATCTTGGTTGTCATGATCTATCCACTTCCTCATACAATCACGATGTTGATTCAACTGTTGTTAATCTGTCCAGGACACTGGTCTACGATGATCTATCTATCAACGAAGTCGAAACCTTGTAGGTTGTCGAGGCACTTCAGCTCGAGCTGATGGTTATGTCATGCCCTCACTGTCCTGAGGTTGGTTTCACTTCCAGTTAGGAAATTGTTGAAACACTAAAGGCTACTTATCACTCTCTGCTTTGCATTGAAAATAAATCAAACAACTAAATTTCACTTCCTCCACTCGAACTACACGATCCCATCGCTCATGCATTGGAGGAATCTTACAGAGAAAGAACACATGCATTGGAGGAATCTTACACATCAAGCACACATGCACAATGTAAGTGGTCTACCTTTCTCATGTTTGCTTGCTTGTCACAAGTAAGAGAATGCATACACTCGACATCTGCATGCAGTGTAACACAACACCATGGAAAGTCCACAAAGTGCATGTCATGTGCTTTCACTAATTTTTGTTCAATGGAAGCTTTTAAACTCGAAGTGTGTTTGTCTTCACTGTTACATCTTTCTTGTTTACTGGTTCACACAACTGTCTTGTTTACCAACCATGCCTTCACCAACATGGGTCAACCAATGCATTGGTGGCTACATTAGAAGTATCACTTCACGTGAGATGGCCCATGCACCATTAGTTTAGGAGTAGGAGTAGTGTTTGCTTGCATGATTGTTTGCTTACTTGCCTTGTTGGTTTGTTTTTCTGCTTTCTTGTTTGCCTACTCGCTTTTATTTTTCTTTTGCTTTTGCTTCTGCTTTGCTTTGTTGTTTTTTGTTTGCTTGTTTCATTCGTAGGTTAGTTTCACATGAAACCATGTATGGCTCTTGAAACAAGATGGGTAAAGTACAAAAGGACTTGTACAATTATCACTACTTGGTTTTCTGTCATCTTGCCTCTGTATGAAGAACTTGTTACTTTCAGTCCATGATACGTCATAGGAAAATATGTACTGTTCGAAGTGAACCTCGGTGAAAACACAATGCTTGCATGCTAACTAGTATTACCTACTCTAGTCGGTTGTTTTTGGATTAGCCCTTGTTAGCTCAATCAAGTAGAGTAAGGTGAGGGGGAAAACCTTAACAAGCACATCAGAGGTATAATAAACTACTTCTCTGCTGGAACAACCTCTTCTACACTCAATAAGTCAGGATCCCTCTTCCGCCTCTGAAATGAATGTGTGTTATGCACGTCTACAAAAATAAAAAAATGAAAAAATTTAAAAAAGTTTGAAAAAATAAAAAGTGAATAAAGCGAAATAAGAGAAAGGCTTCCTGTGCAGAGAGCTGATGCAAGTAACTCCACCAGGGTACTGACCAGGCTCACTAGAAGGGGAGCCATGCTTGTGTTCCTATGTGAATCTACCGGGGTACTATCCAAGCCTGCTGGCAGTGGAGAAACACCAGAGATGAAACTAAGACTCTAACAAATATACTGCTTGATCCAAAATCTTTTGCTTATAGATGTGTTAAAGAATTACATGCATAAATTGTAACTTAACATAGAAAACTTAATGTGCACATGAGAGAATAGGAGAAACACATAAATCATGAAATAAGACAACAAAACTTGATAACGGAGTTTGTCTGACTTGGACTACATCTTCGGGCCCTGCTCGATCAATGTGGAGGCCTTCATTCATTAAGTGGCATGAGAAAGAAGAGTACAAGCACCAGTTACAAAAAAGGAGTTTTATACCTCCATACTGAAAAATGACCAAAAAATGCAGAACTTTGATGGAGAAACAGACAATGCCATTGTGTTCGTGGCATCGAGAAGTGCTAAAACCATATAAAATTTGTCAAATTCTAACAAAGTGAAAATTCGACCCTCCTGCAAAATTCTACCTCGAACTACGTGCACTGCCTCCTTTGCCTGGGCGCAGTGATAAACTACGTTTAAAATATAAAAATACTGACGTACTTCTCAATAATTTTTTTGGTTGAGTTGGTTTAAGATCCAGTTATGGTGGAGGAGGTCGGGCGGTCAAAACCTGCCTCCTCTTTTTATATAACCGAATGTTAATTTTTAAACATTAGTTTGGCTGGGCCCACCTTGGGTGACCCGCCCATCCCACCTCCGCTGGCTCTCTTGGCTATCGCAAGTATTAATGTGGGGTTGGTTTCATGGCTAGGTCCGTGCCCCAAGAGCCGACCCACCACCGTTTATGCACATTTGTTGTTAATGGGATTGGGGTTGTGCCCCACGGGCCGACCCACCCAAATCCTCGGCATTTAATATGGGCTCCGTGGTGTGGGGGAGGGGCCGGGGTCATCGCTCGCCCCTCCATTAACAGATATATTGTTATGTGGATTCAGTTGGGGTGGCGAGGTTGGTGGCCCACCACCGCCTTTTTTTAATATTTTTTTGTTTAAATAAAACCAACTGCACATTTTTAAAAATCTAAATTTTGACCGAAGGAGTCATTTTAACCAGGTGAAAATTTCGCCCAGAATCTGGCTGGAGTTGGTCGGATTCCATCTGCCAGAAAATTCCAAATCATGTCTTTGTTAAGCCTGCCTAGTCAGAAAAAAGTCAACCCAACTTTTACTCCTCTATCTCCTTCGTCGAAACTCGGATTGGAGTGTTGTTCACACCATTGGAATCAGGGCAACAAGCACTTCAATCGGATGTCAAGTTCATCGTCTTTTCACCACTTTGAATTTTGAGCCTTTTCCATGCCATTGGTGTCTGGAGATCCACCTGGATCAATCTTCCCCATTGAGGAGCTTTTGGACCACCAAAAGCTTTATTAGTCAATTGGAAAGTGAGGGAATTATTCCCTCACTCTTTCTTTTTCCAGCCATTTTCCCTTGCTAGGGTGCATCCCCTTGAAACCAACTCAAAGGTATTCCATAATTCCTCATCGAGAAGTCCTGGTTATTCTATCAAGGATGATGTATACAGGTAACTCATCGATATACTCTAGTGCAAAGTGATCAACTGTAAGGATTGTGCCCACCTCTTCGGTGTCCATAATCAATGGTGGCTCATACAACTTTAAGTTCGCCACATTCACTACGGAGTACATTTGCATATATATCGACAAATCAAGACAAAAGGCATTGTTTCCAATCTTCTCCAAGATGGTGAATGGACCATACTGGATTGGTCACAACTTCTTCCCTTCTCCCTTCATCCCATCCTTACTGATATGGAACCACACTTTGTCGCCCACTTGAAATTGATGGTTGACTCAGTGTTTATCATGTTGAGCCTTATACCGAGCTTGACTTTTCTCTAGCTACTCTTGTACTACTTAGTGAATCAACTGCATCCGCTGAATAAACTGTTGCACTTTGTCCCTGTCATCACATCCACTAGAGTCATCTTCCCTTCCAAAGACCATAACAAAAGGGTCTTTTGGCAGGTAGCCAAAACATGTCTCAAATGGTGAACGATGCGTAGATGAGTGCACTGCTCGGCTGTAGGAGTGTTGCACATATGGAAGATGCTCATCCCACAACTTAGGATGTTTCCCACAATAGCCTCGCAACAAGTGTACCACAGTGCGGTTGACAACCTTTGTCTGTCCGTCAGTCCATGGATGGAATTTCGTGATTCTTTTCAACTTGGTGTCCATCATCTTCCACAAGCTGGTCCAAAACTCTCCGAGAAAGCGAGAGTCCCAATATGACACAATCGATGTGGGTAGCCCAAAATGGGCCCAAAAATGCTGAAAGAAAAGATAAGCAATCTGCTCTGCAGTGATCTGCTTTTTACAAGGCATTAAAATACACATCTTACTAAAACGGTCAACGATGACATACAAATATTCGTGACTTTTTCTAGACAAAGGCAAACCTCCTACAAAATCCATCGACACACTTTCCCATGGATGACTCGGAATAGGGAGTGGTGTGTAGAGCCCAAGTTTTCTATTAGAGGGCTTTGAAATAGAACACATCACACAACCCTTTACATAGAGAGTCATAATGTTATTCATATGAGGCAAAAAATAGAATCTTTGTACATGACACAAAGCTTTTTCAATACCAAAATTACCAGACTCAAGGGAGGTGTGGGCCTCCCAGATTACATGTACCCTTTCTCCTATGGGTATGCACAATTTGCAAGGTGATACAACAGTGTCCCCTGCAAGTGATAGTTGTCCACCTGTGAACCATGGGTTAGTTTTGCATAAATCTCCTTAAAGTCATCATCGTTGGCATATTGTTCAACATAACTTTCAAAAGATAATGAACCATTATGCAAAATAACAGAAGCAGAAATAGCAGGGCGAGATAGCATATCGACCACTTTGTTGCTAGTGCCCTTCTTATACTTTATTACCAAATGAAATTGCTGCAGAAAACCCATCCACCTGAAATGACGATATTGCTGCAACTTGGTCTGTGGCTGAAGATACAACAAGGGCTGATGATTCGTATGGATGATGGTCTCCTTGCTAATCAGGTAGTGTTTCCACTTTTTCACACTTTGAACCAAGGCATATAATTCCTAGTCATAGGTGGGATATTTTATCACAGCCTGAGAGAACTTCTCTGAATGGTAACATATCGGCTTCTTTTGCTGGATCAATATAGCTCCCATGGCATATCCACTGGCATCTGTCTCAATTTCGAATGGCTGTTGGAGATCTGGTA
This sequence comes from Pinus tabuliformis, assembly GCA_031772625.1. Lineage (NCBI taxonomy): Eukaryota > Viridiplantae > Streptophyta > Pinopsida > Pinales > Pinaceae > Pinus > Pinus tabuliformis. The sequence continues at coordinate 11,414,712 of CM062819.1, read as the reverse complement.
AGGCCAAGACTATGCAATGCTGATCTTTTCTTTCAATGTTTCGAAGGACTTTTGCTGCTTTCCTCCCCATTGAAAGACTTGCTTTACACTTTTCAATGCATGTAAAGGTGCTGCAATAATAGGGAAATTGGAAATAAATCTCCTTCAAATACTGTACTGCACCCAAAAAGTTGCGAACCTTGGTTGCACTAGTAGGTTTAGGCCAATTTATAATTGCTTCAACTTTAGAAGGATCAATTTTTAGCTGACCATGACCAACAATATGACCTAGGTAAACCAAAGAGGTTTTCCCAAACTCACACTTTGACAATTTTACATAGAGTTTTTCGATTTTCAATACATCAAGCATTTTTTTCACATGACATACATGTTCATTCCAACTTTTACTAAAGACAAGAATATCATCCAGATATACAAGAACAAATTCATCAATGAAAGGCCTAAAGAGATCATTCATGACCCTCATGAAAGTGGTTGGAGCATTGCAAAGTCCGAATGGCATCACCATCCATTCGAACAACCCCTATTTGGTCTTGAAGGTGGTTTTCCACACATCTTGCTTTGCAATTCGAACCTGGTGATAACCACTACGCAAATCCATTTTGGTGAAATAGATATCATTCTTTAACTGATCTAATAAGTCATCAATGCAGGGAAGAGAGTAACGATTTTTCACCATGATTTTGCTTAGTGTTCGGTAATCCACGCACATCCTCCATGTGCCATCTTTCTTCGACACTAAGACAATCAGTGAGCCACATGGAGAAGTGCTCGGTTTGATGACCCCTTGGTTCAATTATTCCTGCACCTACTTTTTGATCTCCTCCATATCAATGGTCGACATCCTGTACATGCCAATATTCGATAAAGGAGCATCATGCTGCAAATGGATCTCATGTTGGATTTACCTCTTCAGAGGTAATCCCCTTGGTTCATGAAACATCTCATCATAGTTAGAAATTAATTCACATAATTCCTTTTTATGCACATGATCACAACCCTGGAAAGCATTAGATAATTCTGCATCTTTCCCCCTTATAGCCATAAGCATGCAACCCTTACTAGAATTCACAAACCTCTTCATTTGTCCTACACTTACAAGGCTGGCATTGATTTTAGTTTGATGAGCCCTTACAATATATTCTACCCCATCTTTTGTGATTTGGTATTTGTTTTCATGACGAAAGAAGATTTCCTTTCTATCATATAGATATGGACTCCCTAACACCATGCCACAGATATCCAATGGTATTACATCAAGTTTTACCTCATCCACTAACTTAGAGGTGATCACAAATTTAACCTTGCACTGCTTAGTTACATTCAATTTTGCTTTATCATGTATCCATCCAAGTGAGTAAGGTTTTGGATGTGGTTTGGTTTCCAAGCCTGGCTTCTTTACCAAGGACTCTGAAATCAAGTTTGCTTGGGATCCGGTATCAAATAGAGTTCCCATTTTGTATGATTTATGATAACTCTAATATGGAATAGCTCAATTCTCTTTCGTTCATTAGGAAGAGACTCATCTATTCAACTAGTACCTTCACATGATTCAGAATTAACATGAGGTGTAAGAGTACCTTTTGTTCCTGTTGCTGTGATCAATGCTTCGTCTCTAGAATCAGATCCATGGTCTTGTTGCACAGTTGCCACTATCTTCTGCTTTCCTTTTCCTCCATACTTCTTTGGTATATTTTCTGGATATTGTTTCCAACAATGATCATCATCATGACCTTCCTTTTTGCAGTGAGTGCAATAAGGTATTTCTCCTTCATCTTTCTTGGTTGATGTCATCCTCTTCTCCTTTCCTTTTCCTTTCATTTTGGGTTTTCCATTTGGAGGTTTGAAAGGTGGTTTCTTGAAATGATCATCTCTTTCATTTTTTCCCATGTTCTCAAGATGGATGGCCTTTACACTGACCGAGTCAATAGTAGTTGGTTCAAACAATAATAATGAATGTCTAAGGTAACTATGTAATGATCCAATATACTTAATTACTACTTTAGGTGAGTCAAGTGCAATGCCAAAATTAAGTGCTTGTTTTCTAAATTCCTCTGTAAATATTTGAATATCCCGACCTCTGCCTTGCCTTAATTATTGCCAATCCATTAAGGCTTTTTCTTTGTAACCCAAGGGATAAAATTGTTCCTTTAATGCAAAAATGAAATTAGGCCATGAGGAAAGAAGATGACCCGCACTCTTACTGCTTTGAAATTTTCTCTCCCACCAAACGAGAGCGGTGCTACTCAACCAAAGGGAGGGCAGCTGAATCTTTGCCTCATCCTCATCAATTTGCTGAATCCAGTAGTAGATTTCAATCTACCTAATCCAATTATTAAGATTTTCTGCATTACTTTCACTATTAAACGTGGGGAGATCAAATTTTACATCTAATTTAAAGAAAGGTTTCTTATATGCATCCCTTGAATTTCTATGATGATGGTGATGAGAGGAAGAAGAAATTTCACTCATGGAAGGAGAAGAAGGGGGTTCTTCTCCACCATTTCCATACACTAAAGCTTGTTCTTCTAGATTTATCTCTTCTGTTTTCTCCAGCCTTGAAAGAAACTGACAGACATTCTCTACCATTGTATAGAAGGTTTTGCGGAAATTGCGCTCCTCTTCATGACGAGCCTCTTCATCTTCCATGTATCTCCTTTGATGTGCATGCCCTGCTTCGTGATCGAAAGACTTTAGTTTCCCTTCACCTCTTCAGAGTTTGTTTCTTGTTAGCATACAAGCATGCAATTCACATCTAAAATGACCTAATTTGATACCACTTGATCCAAAAACTTTTGTTTATAGATGTGTTAAAGAATTACATGCATAAATTGTAGCTTAACATAGAAAACTTAATGTGCACATGAGGGAAGAGGAGAAACACATAAAGCATGAAAGAAGACAACAAGACTTGATAACAGAGTTCTTCTGACTTGGACTACATCTCCGGGTCCTGCTCGATCAATGGGGAGGCCTTCATTCATTAAGTGGCATGAGAAAGAAGAGTACAAGCATCAGTTACAAAAAATGAGTTTTATACCTCCATATTGAAAAATGGCCAAAAAATTCAGAACTCTGATGGAGATATGAATAGCGCCATTACATTTGTGGCATCGAGAAGTGTTGAAACCATATAAAGTTTTTCAAATTCTGACAAAGTGAAAATTCGTCCCTCCTAGAAAATTCTACCTTGAAATGTGTGCAATGCCTCATCTGCCTGGGCGCACTAATAAACTGTGTTTAAAATATAAAAATGCTGACGGACTTCTCAATAATTCTGTTCGATGAGTTGGTTTAAGATCCGGTTATGGTGGAGGAGGTCAGGTGGTCAAACCCCACCTTGTCCTCTTTTTATACAACCGAATGTTAATTTTTAAACATTAGTTTGGTTGGGCCCGCCTTGGGTGACCCACCCATCCCACCTCCGCTGGCTCTGTTGGCTGACACAAGTATTAATGCGGGGTTGGTTTCATGGCTGGGTTTGTGCTCCAAGGGCTGGCCCACCACTATTTATGCACGTTTGTTGTTAATGGGATTGGGTCCGTGCCCCACAGGCCGACCCACCCAACTCCTCCGCATTTAATATGGGTTCCGTGGTGTGGGGGAGGGGCCAGGGGTCATGGCCTGCCCCTTAATTAACTACTATATTTTTATGTGGATTCAGTTGGGATGGCGAGATTGGTGGCCCACCACCCCATTTTTTAATATTTTTTTGTTTAAATAAAACCAACTGCACATTTTTAAAAATTTGAATTTTGACCGAAGGAGTCATTTTAACCAGGCGACAATTTCACCGGGAATTTGGCCGAAGTTGGCCAGATTTCGTCTGCCAGAAAAGTCCAAATTGTGTCTTTGTTAAGCCTACCCAGTTAGGAAAAAGTCAACCCAACTTTGACGGATTCTATCTCCTTCATATGAACTCGGATTGGAGTGTCATTCACATCGTTGGAATCAAGGCAACGAGCACTTTGATCTGATGTCAAGTTCATCATCTTTCCACCACTTTGAATTTTGAGCCTTTTCCATGCCACTGGTGTCTGGAGATCCACCTGGATCATTGCTTGTGCACTAATATACCCCTCATCCCAGTCGAAACAATGGTGTTGCCTTCGCTTGGAATGTGTGTCAATTGACTAAGAGCTTGGTGGATGTTGAATCTTACAATAAAGCTAGTGTGAAACCAAGACAAGTTGAGAACTGAACAATACGTCTAGAAGTGTTAGACTTGCTTTTCACGAATAAGGTCCATTCATAGAGATGGAATTCTACTAGTGTGTCACGAAGTGTTGTAGCAGCTATAACCACCCTCCAAAATTTTTCTTAGCTTCATTTTGGAGCCTCCTTACCAACCTTCACAACAACATGTCTTGCTTCGTCAAGCACACAAGCTCCAGAGATTTTCTTGCAGAAAGACATCATGTCGATCAAAACTTGATGCATTCCCCTCACGGGCTTTTCATCCGAACTTGGTCTAGTAGTAGGCTGAGCAGCTCCTTCAATAATTTTCCCAAATCTTGAGGGCAACCAGCCTTCCCTCCAGAAATTGTGCAATCTTGATTGGCAACCTGTTGGGCTCCAAAATTGTGCAATTCTGCTGAGCAAGCTTCTCCTAGAAAATTGCGCAATCCTTCCTAGCTGGGCTACTCAGCCCAAAATTTGTGCAAATCTGGGTAGTAGTCAGCTACTCTACCAAGAAATTGCACAAGTCCTCTGAGCAACCAGCCCAGCTCCCAGCCAGAAATCTGTATTTTCTCCCAGCAATTGAGCAACCTCTTGCATGAGTAGTTGAGTTGATTGGTTCCCTCCGGGATTGAGCAAAACTGACTTGCATGCATGGACTGCTTCTCCCAAGGCAGCATGCAAAGACATCCCTTGTTTCGGGGATCTATTTTTGGCAGTTGGAGGTTACATGCAATGATCATTTCAGAAACCTCCCACTAAGTGTCTCTTTCCATAGATTTGTGGCATGCACGTCACAACCTCGATTTTATCAAAACTCATCAACCGAACGCTGCAGAGCTCATTCCTCACATCAACCTTGCAGCTCTAACATCCCACATCACATCTAGGAGTCGTTGGCACATTCAACTCAGTTTTTTTTGGGTAAGCCCACCTTCCATGTCTTATGTTGCATTTCTGGCGCTTTTTGTGTTTTGTTTCGTATGAAGGTTGTTTGCTTGATTTCAATGACCGCTTTTTGTCATTTTGATACATACTAGCTTGTACTAGCACTGTTTAAATTTTTGTTAACATCTCACTGATATTGCATGCATGAAACTATTTTTCACGAACAGTCGCCGATTCAGCGACTCGCCTCACCCACATGCATGTTGTTCCATTTTCTGAATCTTCCATTCACCATTTGCATGCATGATCATTCACTTATGATTACACTCAGTATCACCATGAATTCACACTCACATTCGCATTCAGTTGCCAGTTGGCGAGTCTGGGCAACCTTCACCCAAACTCTGCCTCACCAAGACAGCATTGCATAATCCTGAGAGGGAAGGCTCTGTCTTCCTCTCAGGAAATTCCCATTTCTTCCCAGTGACTACCCTCCAGCCTTGCATTGTGCAATTATGAGTGACAATGACTGTTGGCCCAGAAAATTGCGCAGTGCAGTCACTGAGCCTGCAACAATTGTCAGCTGAGATTGTGCATTGCACAATTCCAGCAGTTAACAGCCAGACTGGACTGTGCATTGCACAGTTCTAGTAGTCATTCAACCTCCCAACAACCTAGATTGTGCCTTGCAAAATCTTGGATCTCAATCTCCCAACCTCGAGCCAAAATTGCGCAACCTTCATGATCAGTCACACATGTATGTTGCAAGTCAGTTCTCAAATTTATTTTGGTTTTCAACTGAAAGATTAATTTCCATGAGTGTTTCCATGTCACAGGTACAATGATTTCCAGGAGAGCAGAGTCGAAGACACCATTTAGATCACACTTGGGGATGCAGTCGATTAAGTGTCTATGAGCTTGCCTATTGATGAATACATCAAGTTGTTCATAGACAAGCATATAAAGATATGACGGAAACAACATCACAACGAGCAACATCATGAATAGCAGCTGAAGGAAACATACTAGATGCAACGAATGAAAGAGGAAGGTTGCTAACAACATGGAGGGGGAACAAAGTTACAAGCTTAGGCAGATCTACTGATGATGAAAGAAACTTTGAAGACTCAGGCTATGAGCTGATTGCATGACATGAATATCACACAAAAATAAAGAATGGAACAAATAAGGAGTTGCATCTGCTGAAGAAACAACTCAAGGAAGAACATGAGATGCATAGACAAGCGAGTGAGATGCAACAGGAACAAGAACAATAGGGGGCACAACATGCACTCACGGATGAAACTGCGCCCGTACAAGTTACATATCCATCCCAGCAGCTGGCATGAAGCAGACATGGTGAGAAGTGTTTCTCATCACATGCATGGAGTAGACATTGATTCTCTATTCTTTGATTAAATTTTTATTTCATAAAAAAATAATAATAAAATAAATAAATAAAAATTTCTAAAATTAAAAAAAATCTAAAAATTAAATAAATTAAAGGGATTATCGCATTCACATTTAATATTTTAATGTGGCCTATGGCCCATTAAAATTTTAGTTTATTAATCCTTTTGATTTATTCTACTTCTTCAATTTGTCTAAGGAATAATTGAAATGCTAATCTAAAGTTCCTTAGTGTTATTTGGTGATTAAATGCATTTTCATGACTTTTCTATGGTCAAAGTATGACTAGTGTTTTTAAAATTTATATTCGCTATAAGAGAATATTAATTAATTCTAGATCTTGGTCATTAGCGAAAATCATTCTTCTGGAATCTCTTGCACAATATAGTTTTGGGTGTTTATATTGATCATACCTGATTTTCACTATTCGTCACATATTGGAAAATTGTTCTAGATAACTTGTTTTATTTAGTCTATGGTTAATGCGAATATTAAAGGAACTAGTCTGTAGTCATTTATATCTTGTAATTGCGTCTTATTTTAATCCATCTATCTTAATTGACCGAGACTTGCTTTAAATTCATCAGGTTATCCATCATTAAAATATCCTAGAGCCTATCTTCCACAAGCTACCCTCATCCATTAACCTTATGGACTACCCCCCTTGACTTGTCTAGGAGAGAGTCTAAACAGAGTGAGTAAGGTTTAGAGTGACATCCCTTACTCTGAGCATTGTCGCGGTGCCTAGACACTTTGTGCGACAAATTTTTTTGGCACCGTTTCCGGGACCAATTTATTGGGCCTTGGCTTTACGACATTCATCTTTCATCTTTCTATCATTCATTTTAGCCAGCAATGCCAACATTTTCTGGTGTCGTTGCTGGGGATAGATTTTTTCTATCCTTTGTTTTCTTGACATCGTTTTAATCATCTCATCATTTCCGCCATTCATTAGCCTGTTAAGCGGTACAACATTTCTTGGCATCATTTGATCTTTTCATCGCATTATCTTTCATCATCTCATTAATCATTTCATCTACACTTTTAACACTTGGAAATTTCGGTTTGTTTCTTATTTGGGTGGCGATTCCACTTATTCATCCATTATTTCTCAGACACGAAGCCCTCCCTTATATCCAATTGTTTTTTCCTTTTGGATCCTAGAGCTAGATTCATGTTCAAGTGGCAACTCCACTTCTTTCATTTCTCACAACAATTTCTACTAGAAGCTTGCTTCTTGTGGATCTCTTGATTTTATTGAGTAGGGGTCTCTTTATAGCATTCATTTGGTCCCTCCTTATCCCTTTACGCAAGTCACCATGGATGATTTGTTTACCCCGTGTCATTTTACTCATTTTCTCCATGATATGCCGAAAGAGGCCATTCATAAATTAGCTTTGTTTTTGGGTGGTGATTCAGTCACTGCTAGAAAGCATCTATGCAGGGTTACTCATACAATAATCAAATATTTGGTATCTCCCCAATATAAACATGAAGATGTCAAGATGCGTTTGTTTTCCTTTTCCTTAAAGGGTGATGCTTTGAATTGGTTTAACAATTGTCCTAAAGATTCTTTTGCTTCTTTACAAGACATCATCAATGCTTTTACAGATAGATATGGTGATCAAGGTGGATCGCCTTGTGCCACTAATACTATGCAATAGAATGAAAGTGATATTTTAAAGGATCCAAATATCAATGAAATATTTCAAGATAATTCTCCATATCAGAATGTGCCATCCACTTGTACCGTTGCAAGACAAATCCATGATAGTGGAAAAATAGGAACAAGTTATCAAATTAGTGTCGACAATGAAAGGGAGAATGATAAGCATCTTATAGAAGAACTAAAGCAGTTGGTTAAAGACATGCAGTTCAGTCAAACACAACTGGAAAAAAATATGGAGCTTAATCAAGAAAAAATTATAACTGATTATGTCAAGGATATGAGAACTTTGTACACTCAACTGGAAAAACGTGATGAGAAGATGGAAATCAGGAAAATTAAACACTCTGATCACGTAGCCACCGTAGTAGAAAAGTGTGCTCAGAATATGGAGGCTATGGGGACCGACACGTAGCGTCAACATGCTAAGGAAATGGAAACCATGAAATATAATCATGAAAAAGTAATAAAAGATATGGAAGCAGGTCAGATATGTCTTCAAAATAAGTTATTAACCATGGAGGAAAACCATGCCAAGGAAGTCAGTGCTATGAACGTTGAACTGTTGGGTGTGGAGCCTGATTATATTCTATATTCAAATGTATCACCACGTTGGACCCCAGTTCAAAATGGGGGTGGCAACGCCGCCCGTAAAATATTCGCTGCAGGGGGGGTCCAGGGGGGGCGACTGCAACCTTTGTGGAGCCCCCCCCTGTAAAATTGCCTTGTAAAAGTATAGTAATTTCTAGTCAATTTGGGTCGTTCATTAGGCAGATGATCTGATGGTAAAATTTATGTTTAGTTTAGGGTTTTTTGCCCTAGAAGGCAACCCCTCTCTTTGTATGAGGGCATTATATTTGAGGCTGTGTAATAGATGTGTATTCTGTGAGCGAGAAACAGAGAGGTGAGACTGTGAGAGAAAACAGAGGATATTACAGCGGATTTGCTATAGGTTGTCTCTTCATTTTGCTGGATAATAGAAAGGAAGGACTGGCTATTCGGGGTGGACATAGACCAAACTGGGTGAACCACGTATATCTGTGTCTCTCTTGTTTTCTGCATTTTCTATGTTTATATTTCTGAAATATTTTATGTGTTCCATTGCTCCGTAATATATAATTTTCTAACATGAACACTATAACAAGATGGACACCATAACAATACAGGTACAAAAATTTCAGCATCAGTGAGAGGATGTAAGAAAGAAGGAAACTTCAATAGATCATAAGTCTCCTTGTCTGCTGCAACAAGCTCCATCTTGTTATGAAGAGGTCATTTGTTCCATTGCAAAGTGGCTAGTTGAAGGTGACTTGCATAAAACAAAAATTGATAAGAATCAGATGCAGAATGAAGAAATACATGTCATGCATATCCTACATACTTCAACTAAACGTTTTGAAACAGAATGTTCCACATCATCAGTGATACAACCTGCCACAAAGAACAATCACAAGAGAAAGAGAATGACAAAGCAGTTTGATGCATCTGATGGCCGCAAGCAAATTGATTTTCGGATAGGAAAAAGTCCTACCGTATGTAAGATTGGACATGGCACATCTGAGAAACAACCAACAGATTCGCCTCAAAATAGGCAAATGCTTAGTATGCACTATATTGAACACTTCTGATGCCATGGGGCATCTTTGTATTGTATTTCTAATCTTATACCCTGTTATTTCAGTATTTCATTTTGTAGTTAGAGTTGTGTTTTTCATATTATTAGGATAGTTAATAAATGAAGAATTTATATCTTTTCTGTGCTTAATGTTATATGATGATTTTTGGATGGACGCTACTTATGTTATGTTGTGTGTTGCATGGATGGAAATTCTAGATTCTAACATTCCTCTGATGCAACAACGTGTCCCTAAGTAGAGCCAGATGTTGATCACTATGTGTCAATGACCCATAGCAGTACACCGCCTTTTTCGCAAAAGAGATAGCACCTGATTGTTGTGTTCATGCCATACAACTGTCATCATCAGTTTCACTTCCAAGATGATATGTAAACCCTTTCTGCATGTGTATAATGTAAATAATCTCAACAGATCCATGTCATGTATGTAATTTTCTAGGTAAACCTATTTTTCTAGTGAAGATCTACATTCGAGGAGGTTTCTTGTCTCACCGATCCATTCTCGAATAGTTGATAGAGTTTTACTTCAGTCTTACCCCAAAGCCGGAATGTCTTTTGTCACTGGGATCTTAGGCGAGTCCTAGTGTTCTAGATCGAGTCTATGTAAAAGTGATTTGGGAATAATCCTAACTATTTGGTTAAGTTATTTTATTACAAATTGCTTGGTCTGCTGGATTATATTTGTGTCGCAGAAATGGGTAGTCTGTGAGGGTCTATCACAAATTCGTTTCCCCCCTTGAGATGTAAAAAATATGAAAACCATGATGTAAAGTGTCTTGAGGGTTGAAAAAATAATTTATCCTCTCATAGGTTAATTAATTAAATTTTCTGGCCAAAAATTAATTAAAATTCTAAGCCAGAAATTTAATTAATTCTAGGTCCTAGGTAAATTTAATTTCTTGGAAGGCAAAATTCGTCGGTTTTTAAAAATTAAATTTTAAGAGGTCTAGGGACTAAGGTAAATTAAATATTTTGATAAATTTTAAGCCTTTGATCCCTAGGGTTAAGTCAAAGTCAAAACTTTGAGGAAATTAATTCAAAAATTTAATTTTTGAATTAATTAAAATGTATTTAATTGAAAAATTCGAATTTCCTCAAGAATTTAAAATTTCAACGGATAAGATTAAAAGAAATTTTGATCTGCATCAACAGTCGAGATTGCTTTAACAAGGATCACTCGAACTAGCCATTGGAGCATTTATCTTTAAATAAGAGGTCATTTGTTAGTCAATAGATCCGACCTTTGGGTCGTGCACTAAACGAAAATCCCTCGTGTAAATTTTTATTTGGATAATAAAGAAAGTCTTTGGGATTCACTTTCATCAGTGTTAGTCTTCATGGAAGTACTGTAAGATGTATCGTTTTTCATGTGTAATTTTTTTTACCCATTGATAATAGCTTCTAAAGAGTGATTTGAGTACAGGTATCTTGCTCAGTCACTAGGGTTTAGGTGATAATTTAAATTTGAATGTAATAGCAGGTATCTCTATTTAACTGAATTTTATTATCATTTTTTCGCTCTATTTTGATGGTTGAATTGAGTTTTGTAGGAAAGTCTTGATTTTTAGATCATCGAGTGTTCGGGAACTTTTCAGTTGGACCAACCAACTCCCAATTCGTGTTTTCTGAAGAGCCCAGGTTAATTTGATCTTGGGCTTATCATAAGATATTTTTTTACTAGTGATGCATGAAGGGTTTTCAGCTCAACACTTTAAACTTAAAAAATTTAAATTTTTTACGTGCAAAATTGATGAAATTGGCTGGTGAGAGCCTCAGATTATCAGATCTGGGAACGGAGTTAAATTCACACTCCCTAGATCTGATAAAGCTGCCATCCTTGTGCATATATCTATAATTTTTATTTTTTTTTGACTTGGATTTTTTGGGTTTTAGTTTTATCATTGTATATATCGTTTGGGTGTTTTCTTGTTGCCGTGAAACTACAAATTTAAGGAAGAAACCCATGTAGAGTCCAAATCTAGGCCCTGGAGGGTAATATCTAGATCTCTGGGGTTTGCTTGCATTATTTTGCAGGAATATTATTCAGCCTTTTGCAGTCCAGGGGTTTAAATTTATTTTTTTTTAATATAGAAATTTTTTTAAGGGTTTCACTGTTAAATATGAAGTAAGTGGATTCGACATTTAAATTAAAATTTCTAGAAATTTCTTAACGAGTTTCTGTGCCACCATTTTTGCTGATTGGTTTGCTGCCTGGCTTTTTGGGTCTCTGCAAAATTTCAAATTTTTATTGTTTTGAGGTTTCTGGAATTTTTGGGTTTCTTGGTTGTATTCTCCCTTCTCATCACTCTTCCTCTTGCTTCCATAAGTCTACAACTCCAAGTGATTCCTTTTCTTTGCAGCCTTATCTCACAGTCATGCTCTTTTTTTGTTCAATCTGTTAGCCTATTTCCCGTCCATTCGCTCCACTTCCCATCTCTATTGTGCGTATCCTTTAGCCCTCAAACGTTGTCCATCAATATCACTGCATCGCCTCCAATGCCCACATCTCCAAACCCCGCAAAAGTCGTTTCCATTCCTCAGCCATCACCTGCGACTCCCTCTCTTCCTCTCCCACAGTCCTTTGTTCTCTGCGTGCTTCCTGTTCACACATCTCCATCCCTCTTGCCCCACAGAGTCTGCAGTCCACGAATTTATCCTCTACCCAACTCCTTCATTATATGTGAATCTGTCCAAGTATTTCCCATCGACCTATGTTTCCCTCACATCTCCATCCTCCTTCTTAGTCATACATCCTCTCCTCACTGTTGTCATGTATGCATCCCTCCCTGCTGCTCATTACCTCTTCATCGTCCCTTCTCATCGCCATCATTCCCTTTCCGCAGACCTCCCTTGCCGTCGTCTGACCTGCACTACAAGACATATGACCTTTTTTTATTTTATTTTTCTATATACAGGTTAGGGTTAGTGCATGAATACCTTTTAAGTTTCATATATTCGAATTTCATTACTTTTAAATTTTAATTAGATTCATTTTTCTTTAAATTCGATTTTGGTTTTTTCTTTTTTTTTTTAATACTTTGATTTGATTTGATTTCAACTTTTTTATGTTTATTTTTAAATAATGATTTTGATTTTTTATTAATATTCAAAAAATATAAAAATTAAGAACATTCAAAAATCCTAAAAATCTAAAAACTTAAAAAATTAAAAACATTAAAAAAAATCTAAAAATTAAAAAATCAAATAAATTAAAGGGATTAGCGCATTCACATTTAATATTCTAATTTGGCCTCTAGCCCGTTAAAATTTTAATTTATTAATCCTTTTGATTTACTCTACTTCTTCAATTTGTCTAAGGAATAATTGAAATGCTAATCTAAAGTTCCTTGGTGTTATCTGGTGATTAAATGCATTTTCATGACTTTTCTATGGTCAAAGTGTGACTAGTGTTTTTAAAATTTCTATTGGCTATAGGAGAAAATTAATTAATTCTAGATCTTGGTCATTAGCGAAAATCATTCTTTTGGAATCTCTTGCACGATACAGTTTTGGGCATTTATATTGATCATACATGATTGTCACTATTTGTCACATATTGGAAAATTGTTCTGGATAACTTGTTTTATTTAGTTTATGATTAATGTGAATATTAAAGGCACTAGTCTGTAGTCATTTATATCTTGTAATTGTGTCTTATTTTAATCCATCTATCTTAATTGACTGAGACTTTCTCTAAATTCATCAGGTTGTCTACCATTAAAATCTCCTAGAGCCTGTGTTCCACAGGCTACCCTCATCCGTTAACCTTAGGGACTACACCCCTTGACTTGTATATGAGAGAGTCTAAATAGAGTGAGTAAGGTTTAGAGTGACATACCTTACTCTGAGCATTGTCACGGTGCCTAGAAACTTTGTGCGACAACATTTTTTGGCGCTGTTGTTGGGACCAATTTATTGGGCCTTCAATTTATGACATTCATCTTTCATCTTTCTATCATTCATTTTAGCCAGCAACGCCAACATTTTTTGGTGCCATTGCCAGGGATAGAGTTTTTCTATCCTTGGTTTCCTCAACATCATTTTAATCATCTCATCATTTCTGCCATTCATTAGCCTGTCAAGAGGTACAACATTTCTTGGCATCATTTGATCTTTTCATCGCTTTATCTTTTGTCATCTCATTAATCGTTTCATCTACACTTTTAACACTTGGACATTTTGGTTTTTTTCTTGTTTAGGTGGCGACTCCACTTATTCATCCATTATTTCTCAGACAAGAAAACCTCCCTTATATCCAATTGTTTTTTCCTTTTGGATCCTAGAGCTAGATTCATGTTCAAATGGCGACTCCACTTCTTTCATTTCTTGCAAGAATTTCTACTAGAAGCTTGCTTCTTGTGGATCTCTTGATTTTCTTGAGCAGGTGTCTCGCTCTAGCATCCATTTGGACCCTCCTTATCCCTTTAAACAAGTCATCATGGATGATTTTCTTACCCCGTGTCATTTTACTGATTTACTCCATGATATGCCAGAAGAGGCCATTCATAAATTACCTTTGTTCTCAGGTGGTGATTTAGCAACTGCTAGAAAGCATCTATGTAGGGTTACTCATACAATAATCAAATATTGTAGTTCTTCCCAATATAAACATGAAGATGTCAAGATGTGTCTATTTTCCTTTTCTTTATAGGGTGATGCTTTGAATTGGTTTCACAATTGTCTTGAAGATTCTTTCACTTCTTTACAAGACATCATCAATACTTTTACAGATAGATATGGTGACCAAGGTGGGTCGTCTTATGCCCCTAATACTATGCAACAGAATGAAAGTGATATTGTAAAGGATCCAACCATCAATGAAACATTTCAAGACAATTCTCCATATCATAATGTGCCATCCACTTGTACTATTGTAAGACAAATCCATGATAGTGGAAAAGCAGGTACAAGTTGTCAAATCAGTGTTGACAATGAAAGGGAGAATGATAAGCATCTTATAAAAGAACTAAATCAATTGGTTAAAGACATGAATTTCAGTCAAACACAACTGGTAAAAAATATGGAGCTTAATCAAGAAAAAAATTATAACTGATTACGTCAAGGATATGACAACTTTGTACACTCAACTAGAAAAACGTGATGAGGAGATGGAAATCATGAAAATTAAACACTCTGATAACGTAGCCACCGTAGTAGGAAAGTGTGCTTAGAATATGGAGGCTATGAGGACTGACATGCAGACTCAGCATGCTAAGGAAATGGAAACCATGAAATCTAATTATGACAAAGTAATAAAAGATATGGAAGCTGGTAAGATATGTCTTCAAAATAAGTTATTGACCATGGAGGAAAACCATGCCAAGGAAGCCAATGCTATGAAGGCTGAACACTCTAACCAAATTGTTAAAACTGGAAACCAGTGAAAAACTTCATGTGGGTCATCTTATTGATGGCTGATAATATTTTTATTAGATTCCTCTCGTCGAGAGGTGTAGGATTGATATAAAGATCATCCGATTCCGATAAGTATTCATGGAGATATGAATTTATTTTGATTGTGGAATTATTATCAAGCCGACCTACAACTCATGTAGGCTCAGAATCCCAATAGTCGCATCTATTCACCCACCAACGTTGTGTATAAATATAAGAGGACTTTTCCTCATTTGGACTCACTCATCTCATCACATCTCTCTCTCTCTACTACGCAGAAATGAGTCTCTTCTCTACTGCGCTGAAATGGGTCTCTCTCTCACACATCTGAAGCCGAAAGCTGTTGAATTTGAAGCTGCAACTACAGAAGTAAATATTGACTTGTGTGGCCTAGAAGATATCCTCTTTGGAACTGTGCTATAGGTTCATCTGAACCTCCTCATAAAGCCGCAACTTTTGGTGGTGGAATGAAGTCAATCCGATGAACGGTTTGCAAGGTATCGACTGCCCTAGTTTGAAGCCAGAAACTGCTGAAACTGAAGCTGCAACTGCAGAAGTAAAGATTGACTTGCATGGCCTAGAAGATCTCCTCATCTGAACTGTGTTGTAGCTTCATCTAAACCTCCTTTGGAAGCTGAAACTTTTGGTGGTGGAATGAAGTCAATCCGACAGTTGGTTTGTGAGATATCGTCTGCCCTAGTTTGATAATGAAGCCGCTAATGCTGATGCTGCTGATCTAGGGTTTGCTACTGCTGATATGAATCAGATTTGTTGTACTATTTCTCTCTGCTGAATTATTGAAGATAAAAGAAGATTTGATCAAAGGGTTTCCCCACACATTTTAGGGTTTTTTCCTGGCTAGCCGCCACATCTTGTGTCTCTTGTCTTGGCTTGTTTTTTGTCGATCGTTTAATGTTCTATCTGCACTTTACTTTATGTACATGTGATTGCTAATCGGTGCAATATAATAAGAAAAATAAGTAAACTCTTATAAGCATAGAACATACCATAACTTAACATGGTATCAGAGCTGAGGTGAAGATAAAGCCCGAGCAAGAGCAAGAGCAATCATCGAAGAGAATATTGGCAAGGTTGTCCTAAAAGAACTATGGGGTCCTCAACACTCTTTCCTGCTGAAGACAAGCTCCATGAGAAAGCTGACTATCACGGATGGAAGATTTCTATCGATCTAACCCTTGAGAATCAAGGAGTGTTGGATCATGTGAGAGGCAATATTGTTGAGCCTCCATCAAATGCACCTCCTGCTGCCAGGAACAAATGGAAGAGCGGAGAAATTAAAGCGAAAAAGATCATCCGGGACTCTATCGACAAGCGCTTGGTGGCCTACATCTCTGATCTAGACACCTCCAAGGAAATCTACGATAGACTAGTGAGTTTATTTAAAGTTAATGATGCAAATCAAGTTTTGTTTCTTAGAAATAAGCTTAGGGAAATCAAGAAGGGTAAAGGTGAAAGTATGCAAGCATACTTCTTAAGAATCACAGAGATCAAGAACGATCTCCTATCTATTGGGGAAACTATTACTGACAGAGAAATGGCACTCACAACCCTCAGAGGATTACCATCTGAATGGTATGTGTTTAGGACTACTCTTCTAAACAATAATGTAATTCTTAGTTTCGAGGAATTAATGGCTAGATGCATTCAAGAAGAAACAAGGGTAGAAGAGCAGGAAATGCCCTTGCCTAAAGGTCCTCCTACTACTTTTTCTTCTCATGCTAAGAGAAGAAATAATTCTGGGTCTAAATCGAAAAGAAAGGCTAGATTTAAGGGTGGAAGAAAAGGATGATGTTTCATTTGCAATAAAGCAGGTCACTATGCAAGGGAATGCCTTGATAGAAAGGACTCTCACCATGACGATGATCAAAATCCCTCTGATGTTAATCAAAGGAATGACAAATTCAACAGCAAAGGTAAGAGGAGAGCTGAGAATCAAGGAAGAGGACAAGCATTCAAGAAGGATAGAAATTCTAGGATGTATTAAATGCACCTGACCTCAAAAGGAACCTAGTGTCCATCTTGGCAATGGAAGACAGAGGCTACAAGGTAACCTTCAACAATGGCAATGTATGTATATGGAAAAATAATGTTAAAGATGCCTTTACTCTTGGGTTTAGTGTTGATTCATTATATCAGGTCGATGGAAGTCTGCTAGGTGTCATGTCTTGTGACACAACTATTTAGTCCGAACTTTGGCATCGGAGGTTTTCCCACCTTCATTACAAAGCTCTACCCGATGTAAGATAGATGGTAACAGGGATGCCTAAATTCCAAGTAGAGAAAGAAGGTGTATGTCCAGGATGTGCCAAAGGAAAGCTCAAAAGGGGACCATTCCCCTCAAGCCAAAGCAAGACCTCCGATATATTACAATTGGTTTACTCAGGCATAACTGAGGTTGGAATTAAGAGGGAGACTACTACACCACATACTCCTGAGAAGAATGGTGTGGTGGGATAGAAGAACCACACGATGATGGAAGCTGTCCGGGACATGCTAAATGATCAAAGACTTCCAAAGTTTCTATGGGCTGAAACTACAATCACCACCGTATATGTACAAAATCGATGCCCTCATCAAGCATTGGGTTCCTAAACTCCTGAAGAAATGTTCACCACCAGTCAAAGGGAAGTCGTGATTAGTCATGATGTCACCTTTGATAAATATATGGCTCTCAGCAAGGTGGACAATCTGCTGACTTTGAGTAGCTCTCTAGAAGCCGACACCAGGGATCCGAAAGAAAAGGATGATGAATCAATGCCTGATGTAGAAGAGCCCATGGATCCGATTGATCCTCATCCACATGAGCCTTCCTCTTCTAGGAAGATGCCTTCATGGCTTAGGGGATACTTAACGATGCTGAAGGACATGTTGCACCCTGAGGAACCTTCTATCAAAGTAAGAAACTTAACAGGTATCAGGGATACCTAACCATCAGAGCACGATCATACAAAATGAACCTTCATCATTCTCAGATGTCATCAAGCATTAACTATGGAAGGATGCTATGACCATAGAATATGAGTCTATTATGGATAATGATGTCTGGGAAGTAGTTCCCAGACCTTGGACAAGACAATTGTTACTTCAAAATGGCTTTACAAGACAACACATGCAACAAATGGAAGTATGGAAAAGTATAAGGTTCATTTTGTTGCTCGTGGTTTATCCCAAAAGGGAGGTATAGACTATGATATTTGCACCTGTTGCCAGATATACGACCATTTGTTTGATCATAGCCCTTGTAGCTTCCCAAGGATGGAACCTACACCAGATGGATGTTAAGTCTGCGTTCTTGCATGGTTCTATCAAAGAAGAGGTATATGTGGAGCAACCTGAAGGATTTGAGATTTATGATTGAAAATCTCATGTATGTAGGTTGAAGAAGGCTCTCTATGGGCTGAAGCAAGCACCCCGAGCATGGTATGAGAGGATTGATAGCTACTTGATGAAGCTGGGATTCACTAGGAGTGAAGCTGATCCTAACCTTTACTTTAAGGTTGAAGATGACAAGCCTCTCATACTGGTGTTGTATGTGGATGACCTCTTTCTAATAGGTGTAAACCCTCTCATTCACAAATGTAAGAGGGATATGGCTTCTGAATTTGAAATGAAGGACCAAGGACTTGAAGTGTGGCAGAAGCCAAGGGAAATTTTCCTATCTCAAGGAAAATATGTGGTAAATATATTGGAAAGATTCGGTATGATGGACTGCAAGCCTGTGACTACCTCGAGGATCTTAACTTTTAGAAGTTATATGGTAGTGATGTCGGACCAGACCTGGGAAATGCCTCTGAGTTTCAAAAACTCATTCGCATTGATGTTCTTGGTGAAATTCCGTCCGAACATATGTTTTGCAGTTAGCATTGTGAGCTCATATTTGGTTGAGCCTCACTGGATTGATGCCAAGAATCTTCTGAGATGTCTTCAGGACACAATCTCTCATGGATTAAGATACACTGCCGGAGATGTGAGACTACTTGGATATACTGATGTTGATTGGGCAGGCAGTGTGGTGGACCGTAAGAGCACTTCCAGGTACTGTTTCACCTTGGGATCCGCTTCGATATCCTGGATGAGCAGGAAGCAGAAGTCGATGACTTTGAGCACTATCGAAGCAGGATATATTATTGCTAGCATAACCTCGTGTGAGGCAGTCTGGTTGTGAAAGCTCTTCAGTGAGCTGTTTGGATTTACATTGGATACCACTGTGATTCTCTGTAACAAACAGAGGTGGGATTCGATTATTGAGGAATCCTGTATTCATCGATTGCTCCAGTAGATAGACATCATCTGGGATATGGTAAGTCGATGAGCAAGGAGGCTCCATCGCATTAAGATGATGTACAGGTTGATACACCTTGTCAAAGCCCCGAGGAAAGATCTAATCTGTGATTTTCCCAAACGACTTGGAGTCGTCAAGAAACCCTTTTACAAGGGTCCTACATGTTGCATACATTGAGCTCTGGGAGCTCTGAGGGCTTGCGGTTATTACTGGAGCAACATATGACCACAGGGTGACTCACCCTCCCCTGGTGGTGCACACAGGTGTTAGGATATTCTGACACATAGGAAATATTTAAGTACAACTTGGTCTAGTATAGAGTTAGGTATCGAGTTAGGTAAAGTGTGTTTCTTTACCGTTGTACATTTTGTAACTTACAATCCGACGGTCACGATATGTATTGATCCGACGGTTCATTCTCTCCTCGGTATTACCGACACTTGATCCATGGCTTGACACCCGATTGGTCCATGATTTCTATTTAAAGCGCATGGAGGGTCATTTGTAGGGTAATCCGTGCATGAGAGAAGCATATGTAAATTTTCATTCTTTTATTAATAAATTGCCTGAAGTGGCCGCGTTGGCTCAAGCCGTGGACTGTTTCCCTCTTTGAGGGTTTTAACCACGTCCAAAATACCAGTGTATTGATCTGCGATCTGGTTGTGAGCGGTGTCCTTTGGTGTTTTGTCTGAGGAACTTACCCTGTAAATTCCTACATGGTATCAGAGGTATTTGAGGGTCGCGTCCGTTGGTGATCCAAATCTGAAGCCGGTAGAACTGCATCCAACTGCTGTTTCCTAGATCTGTTGTTTCTGACTGCTTTCGGGCCGAGAGGACTGCTCTGTTGTGTTGGGAGCATCTGTTCTAGTGAGGAACCCCTTTCGTTTCACGCGAAAAGGTTTCCGGTAGCCCTAGCTGCGTCATTTTTAAGATCTGGAGGTATACAGTGTTTATTTGCAGTTTACTGTTATTGTCTCTCTGTTTATTTCGGTTTCGGTTTATTTAGCTTTTTTATTACCGGATCTATACCTTTCATTTCTGCGTATGCTCTTTTCCCTCCGACTCTGTGCGATCTGGGAAAATCAGAAACAGAAAGGAAGAATTTTTCTCATGCGTATGCTCTTTTCCCTGCGCCTTAGGGTGATCTCGGAAAATCAGAAACATTGAGGAAAATATTTAGTTTCCGGCCAAAGCTAACTTTGAGCCGCAAGGTTCATTTTTGAAAATATTTAGTTTTTCGGCTAAAGCTAACTTCGAGCCGTAAGGTTCTGTTGTGGTCACCAACAACCCCCCTCTTTGTTTGATATTAGCAATAACATCAAGCAAAGGGGGACCCTTAACAAAAAATCCCAAAAATATTTTTATCAAAATTTTTGTATTTAACTCCCTAAAAGCTATATCGCATCGCAAAGAGAGAGTGAAGCGTTTTCCTATGCGCGTAAATAAGCTGCAAAGAAGCGATGCGAAATTCATCGCATCGCATATTTTGAAAGCGCCCTTAAAAGAAAACAAAAAGGAATCGCCGACGGCCGATATGCGACGTCGCATATCGCAACGTCACAAAAGCAGCACACAATGAGAAAATGAAAATTGCGATATTTCGATTTGCGATCTGCTATCCTACAAACTGTGATTTTGCGATTTGCGATTTGCGACGAATGAGACTATTAATTGCTGCGATGCGAATCGCAGAAACCACTCATCGCAAAGTTTCTTCGGCATGATCTGTTAACCCAAAATTGAGCGCGCACCTTAAGGAAAATTAATGACCGCACGCCTGAGTATCCAAAGATGATCGTGTTGCGTTTTTCGAAGAGTCAAGTCATTATGAGTGTCATGATTATGCATTCATTAGAACTTAAAGCTTTCATGTCAATCTTTTCGTCAATTCTCTTTTCCTTTGCGTGAACTGCAAGGCAGCAACTAATATAAATCTATATGCAGGAAACATCCAAGGAAAAGGGGAAAGCGCCAATACTAGAAGAACAGAGAGGAGATGCCTTCGCAGATGAATGCCGCATGCAGCAGGGCCGCGAATTCCAGAGTATCACTCAACAGGCACTGATGAAAATAGACTATCCAAGACTCAGAGTCAAAGGCGCACAAAAGCAGCATGTTTGCAAAAGATCCTGAAGCTCAGATTGGATAAAGCAAAAAGAAAAACGCTGAAAAGGGATGATGCTTCAGAAAAGCCTGGAACAAAGAACGGAAGCAATTTTCAATACGTAAGATTGTTCAGGCAATTAAATCCCTAACTCATTGAGTCATTCGCACGGCCGGAAACCGAAATATCAACAGCACAATCAGTTTGAAAGAAATCTGGGTTATACTCACAGCAAAAAACACCCAGCCAGAGGAAGATTTTCAAAAATATCTTCTAGTTTGTCAGAAAGAGGTGCCAGCTTTTGTTATTTCTACTTTTATCGCTCGAGCAAAAGGAAAAGACAACCAGCCGACTCTTTCCAGGTGAACCTTGCATTACTTACAGCACTAAGGAGCAGATACAGAAACGGTTAGAAATTAGATTCAATTTTTAGAAATAAATTTGTTTTAGAAAAAGGGCGGTCATTTGAAGCCGTTTCCTAAATTTGTGTAATTAAGATTAGTTAGTTAGTAGTATTTAACCCTTCTCATGGCATTTGGAGAAGGGTCCAGAAATTTGTCAAAAAACTTGTCCTCAGAACATGCACTTTTGCACCCTCGGAGGGGGTTTTTGATGAATGGATGGATCGAGATTTATTTATGTTTACATTTTAATGTCTGCTACTGATGTTGCACTTCTGTACTCTTAGTAGATGTTAGAAGTAAGTAGATATAAATCATTATTGCTTGAGGTTTGTGAGTGAAATCAGTCATAAATGGTACTTTTATCTCTTGATTAATTTCTGCTCATATTCTTAGAGTGATATACAGCTGAGTTGTTTATATGTTAATGTATGAATGTGTGGGTTACCATTTGGCACTTTTGTACGATGGAGTCATTTGTTTGTGCTTGACATATGAATAACTGATTATGCGATATGTTGTTCACAACTGTTTTGCCTAACTTCTTATGCAGAATGGTTTATCTTAATTGATTTATATTCTTATGATAGCTGAATGATCTTTATTACCAGTTGTTGTATGAAATCTTTTTAGATCGCATAATGAAAGAATTTTACCCCGGGTTAGTATAGATTAGATGTGCTGTTTTTGTTAGATTACAGTAGCATAGAGTCAGTTTAGAGTCTAGAATAAAATTAGCTTAAAATTACCTTTAGATTAGTATCTTCAAAATATACACACACACACACACATCTTTAAGATTGGGAAGCTGGTCCCATTATCCCCAGTCGGACCCGCTACACCAAACGGGAAAGGAGCCGCCAACCAGGTTCCCGACCGGGTGGGTATCCCCCTTGTTGTTGACCCGATTTCGGGGCCCTCAACATATTTGGTGCTAGAAGGAGAGCCCGAACTATGAATGGCAACCAAGTCAAAATCTAAATGCCATTATGAGAGTAAATCACCCTCATCAACTCCCCCGACTTCTCCACTACGGTTAAACCCGGAGTTAGAAGTCGCTCGAGTATCCACCGCTGCTACCTACTCCAATATATCAGACCAACTCATTATTGAACCCCCTGAAATTCAAACTTTGATTCGTAAACTCCAGGGATTCTCTATTTTTTCTCATAGGTCTGATAAATCTAACAGCAACGTGACTTCGCAGTACAATCCTGCTCATCCTCTGACCAGATTGAAGAGTGAAAAATTTGGTATTCAACCAAGTGAACTCCCTCTCCCTACTAGGAAAAGAGCAAGGAAAGCACCACCAGAGTCTGACCGTGAGACTCTTTCATCCACTTCGTCCATTTCAACACCCTCACCGCGAAGTCAACCACCCACATCCTCATCCCAAATCACTCATCCATCTTCCACAACACTTCCTCTTCAATCATCAAAGATCATAATACCTTCATCTTCTCAGCATCAGGGATTATCTTCTGCACTTTCATTAACTAGCAGCTCTACGATGGCCCAGTCTCCATGGAACAATCCTGGGGCGGTTTTAATGCCTCCACCCCTGAGCCCAATACCGGCCCATCCGGAGAAATGGCTACCTAAGTTCAATCCAGAAACAGGCATGCTAGCTGAAGAGCATATCAATAATTTCATGCTTTCTGTTAATCTCAACGGAGTTACTAACGAAGATGCTGTCGTCCGACTTTTTCCTTACACAATGCAAGGAACAGCCGGGTCATGGTACTTTTCGTTACCTTCCGGGTCCATCACAAGTTGGGACATTTTTCAAAGTCAATTCCTCACCAAGTTTGGAGATGACAGATCAACAGCGACATTGATCAATGACCTATCTAATATTAAAGCTGAGGCTAGAGAACCCATTAAAGATTTCAATTTACGGTTCAATAAGATCCTCAACAAAATTCCCGCTGCTTCTCAACCCAACGAGGAAGTAAGATGTGAATGGTACATCACGGCCTTATCATCTAACTTGGCTATCTTCGTAGATAGGGCAAACAAGACGACCTTAGTTGAAAACTTAACTGAGGCGTTAGCAGTAGAAAAATGCGTAGTTGCCCTAGAAAAGAGATCTGCAATAGAAGAACGCAAATCTAAGAAGATCTCTTTCAAAGAAGACACCAAGAAGAAGCAAACGAAAGATCCTTTCGATATGGAAGGATTAAAAAAGTTGTTAAAGGCCATGTCCAACGAGATGATTGATATAAGAAAACAAGTAGCAGAAACTTCTTCAAAAAAGCCCTATAGATCTTTTAAAAGAAACCTTCCCATGGAGGTGAAACCACCCAATGCTGTCTCAAACGTCGAATCTGAAGAAGAAGAAGAAGAAGAGAATACCATTGAAGGGCAGACCGATGATGATGAAGTTGTGGAACTACAAGGAATGTGGGATTTCATCCTCCCACAAGAAGAGGATCAAGAAGCATTTCCGGTTAGCACACGAAGCAAAAATCAACTTGATCCTCCCCAAACTACCCCTAAACAGAAGGGCGCAAGCCCTGCAACAAAAGATAAGGTCGCAACAAAGAAAACAACTGCTAGAGCGACCCAATTTAGCCCAGTCCAATCAGATCAAGCACCTCCATCAAGAACACTGATAGTGTCGGATGAAATGGAGTATAACATTATCGATGACATGAAAAAGACTAGGGCTAATATCACTCTGCACGAATTGAGCAAATTGAAACATCAACAGAAAATAATGATGAAAGAATTGCATGTCGTGCCTACTACATCTTTACCTACAGCTGTAGCTTCCCACAACATGGGAAGACCTCCAACCAACATGATCAATAAGATTGATCCGAATGACATTGCCTTGATTGGAGGAAGGTCAAGATCCCATACTCCTCCTTTTCTCCTCACTTATGAAATTTTCAATAAAAACGTGCACAATTGCTTGATTGATTTTGGTGCTTCAACAAATATTCTACCCAGATCAATATGTGCCAAATTGAATGTTTAGCCTCAGAAATCCGCAGTGCGCATAGTTCAACTTGATCGATCTCAAGTCGAAGTGATTGGTGAACTTAACCAGGTGACCATAAGATTGTCGTCTAACCCGAAAGTATGTCAGGTTATCGACATTCTAGTAGTTGATATCCCTGAGTTCTATGGTTTAATTCTTAGCAGGGATTGGTCCGAGAAACTCCACGGATATTTCTCAACCGACTGGTTGCACATGTGGTTACCCTGCAACGGTAAACCCAATCAAATAAAGGTTGAACGAGAATTGCACCAAAAGTACATAGTGACAGAATTGGAAGGAGAAAACGAAGCAATAGCATACAAAAGCAGTATCATAGGCAATTACTCGGTAGATTCTTTCATCGGCAATTTCAATGCTCACACTTCACCTTACTTAGAAAATTCAGTTGTGTCCCAAGTTGAAAATTTTTCCCAAACTGATGATTCAAAGTGTTTTAATTTTTTTAGATAATTCTGTAAATACATCTTTATTTTGGAAACTATATTTTGATGGCTCTAAATCTAACGAGGGAGCAGGAGCAGGATGCGTTCTGATTAACCCAGATGGGAACAAGATCATGCTTACATGCAGACTTGAGTTCGATTGCACAAACAATACAGCGGAGTACGAAGCCTTGGTGCAAGGCCTATACAAAGCAATCGGGTTGAATGTTAAGTATCTTCAAGTCTTTGGAGATTCTGAAATTGTCGTCAAACAGGTACGTAACACTATACATTGCCTGTCAAGTCATTTAAAGCACTATCAATCTTTAGTACAAGATCTGACTTCACATTTCATAGCATTCAATATTTCGTCAATCCCAAGACTCCAAAATGCGAGCGCAGACCTGTTAGCTAACGTAGCCTCTAAACTGATTCCATCCGAAGATTTTAGTCCCGATAGGATTTCAATAGAATTAATATTTAGACCATACATCCCTGACAACATCACCAACTGGAGAGTATTCAACGACGATCCAGACATTGTAAATTTCCTCACTTCTGAAGGATCCTACTCAAATCAAATAATTGACGAAGACCATCATGATCACCAAATTCAGCAAAATAGCATTGATAATGCTATACCTAAATCGGTGGTTAAGTTAGAAGATTTATATGATTTGAAAAGTCGGTTTAAAAGGTCTGCCAATTCTAAACTCTATAGTTCAACTCTGAACTATGAATTAGTGAACCTAGGAACCGATCAAAAGCCGCAAAACGTTAATCTGGGCCAGAGCCTAGCCCCTGAAGAAAAATCAGCATATATCCCTCTTCTGAGACAATACAAAAACGTTTTTGCGTGGAATTACGATGAGCTAAAAACATACAACACTTCTATCATTCAACACACTATCCCTATGATTGACAATGAAAAACCTGTCCAGCAGAAGCTCAGAAAAATCCACCCCAACTTAGAAAATCAGATAAAGACTGAGCTAAATAAATTGTTGAGAGCTAGAATAATTTTCCCCGTCAGACACTCCAAATGGGTATCCAATATGGTGCCTGTTAGAAAGAAAAACGAAGATATTAGAATCTGTATTGATTTCCGGAATCTCAACAAAGCCTGTCAGAAAGATAATTTTCCCCTCCCACCTATGGAGCAAATACTACAGGCAGTAGCGGGCTCAGAATTAATGTCTTTTCTGGATGGATTTTCAGGATACAATCAAGTGCTAGTACATCCCGATGATCAGTTGAAAACCACATTCCGAACCAAATGGGGCACATACGCATATCGGAAGATGCCATTTGGTCTGATCAATGCCGGCGCTACTTTTCAGAGAGCCATGGACATCGCGTTTAAAGGTTTAGTCAATAAATCGGTAATGATTTACCTAGATGATATAACAGTGTACTCCAAGAAGTGAAGCGACCATCTCAAAGATTTGAAACAGATCTTTCAAAGATGCTTAAGGTATGGAATTTCACTTAACCCAAAGAAATCTTTTTTTGCATTAAGTGAAGGGAAATTGCTTGGATTCATAGTGTCGAAATCTAGTATTCACATTGAACCTAACAGAATCAAAGAAATTTCTGAAATATCCATACCCCATAACAAAAAGGCCATGCAATCTTTCCTTGGACAGATCAATTTTGTAAAAAGGTTTGCCCCGGATTTTTCACGTATTATTTCTCCCTTACAAAATATGATAAAAAAGAATTCAAATTTTAAATGGGGTCAAGATGAGCACGGAGCATTCAACTTGATCGAACAAACCATCATCAACGCTCCATCTTTAGCTACCCCAAATTTTTCAGAATCTTTCATCTTATACACTTTTGCCTCAGAGAAATCTTATGCCGCGATTTTGACTCAAGTAAATCAAGAGAAGGCGGAAGCTCCAATCGCATTCTTTAGCTTGAAATTACAAGGTGCTGAACTCAATTATTCACACGTGGAGAAACAGGCATATGCCGTTTTCAAAGCGATCAAATATTTCAAACCTTTCTTACTTAAAGCCCATATCAAAGTCGTAGTACTGTTTCCAGCGGTAAGAAACCTTTTGGTACAGAAGGATGTGGGCGAAAAGAGAGCAAATTGGATTACCGCTCTACAAGAATATGATCTTGAGATCAAACCAACAAACATCGTAAGGGGTCAAGGCTTCTACAAGATGTTAGCTGGAGCATCGCAAATTCCTGAGAACTCATCTGAATAGGTACACACGTATGAGGTAAGCCTAAACGACACAGAATCATTATATGCGAACACCATTTATTATCTTAAGAACGGGTATGCTCCATCACACCTGGATCACACCAAGAAAAGAGCTCTGAGGTTGAAAGCTAAACAATACCAGCTCATAAATGATGTTCTATTTAAAAGGAATTATGATTCTGTACTTCTTAGGTGTCTTGAGAAAACTGAAGCCGAAAAGGTTTTGCAGGAACTCCACGATGGACCAGCAGGTGGACACTATGCTGGAGAAGCTACTGCGCATAAGATCTTACGTGTAGGATATTATTGGCCCACGCTGTTCAAAGACTCATACAATTACGTAAGGAGATGCCAAATCTTCCAGACTGCTGCAGGGAAACAAAGGAAATCGTCCATGCCACTACAACCGGTTAACATCGAGAAACCATTCAGCCAATGGGGCTTGGACATAATAGGTGAGATCGTTCCTCACTCTTCTAAGCAGCATAGGTATATCCTCACGGCAACAGATTATTTTACTAAATGGGTAGAAGCAGTTCCTCTCAAGACAGTCAATTCTGAAAACATTATTGAATTCATAGATCAATTTATCATCACTAGGTTTGGATTGCCAATGGCCTTAATGTTTGATAATGCATCATACTTTTCTGGAAATGCAATGACTGAGTTTGCACTAAAAAGGGGGTTCAAACTGAAATATTCTGCCAATTACTATCCACAAGGTAATGGGTTGGTTGAATCAACAAACAAGAACCTAATCAGGATTATCAAAAGAACAGTCGACCAAAACCAAAAGAATTGGCACAAAGCGCTGGTAAATGCTTTATGGGCAGATAGAATCACGAAGAAAGCTTCAATCGGAACTTCTCCCTTTAATTTAGTTTATGGGAAAGAAGTGGTTCTTCCAACTCACTTAGTCATTCCCTCTTTGTCTTTAGTACAACACATCGATGAAGTATCTACTTCCTCTTTGCAATTAAGACAAATGGAGATAATCGAACTAGAAGAACGTCGAGAACAAGCTAAGAAAACCCATGCTCACCACCAAGCGCTAATAAAATCCTCTTTTGACTCAGCCATCATAACCAGAAATAACTTTTAGATGGGAGATTTAGTTTTGAAATGGGATAAGGCTCATGAAGAAAAGGGCAAACATACGAAATTTCAGAAGCTCTGGCTTGGTCCTTTTCAGATTGTAGAAGTCATAGGCCCATCGACGTTTGTGTTGCAGGATTTGGCAGGTAGAAGAGATTCTTTGCCTGTGAATGGACAGATTCTTAAAATGTATTTTCCATAGAAGATCACTCTTCTATTTTTGTAGGATAGTTTTAGTTTCTTTTATTTTTTTTTTCTCTTTCTTATAAATAAAACCGGTTGTAAATGATCATTGAATAAGATTCATGAAAGAGCACACCAACTCTCTATCAGATTTTGATTTCACTTGTACAAATAGCAAAACTTTTCGAAAAATCTGATTTTTATTATTGACAAATAGAGTTAACTATAACCTGAATATGATATTAGTTTCAACCTCTCAAAAAAACTTTGATGAGAACAACCTTTGGTAAAAAATTATTTTATCCCAGCATAATGAAAGGTATCATCAATAATAAAATAAATATTCTCTGCAAAGCTGTTGTTTTCAAAACTCTATTATTGTCATCCAGAGCTTTCTTAAGGAAAAAAAATGACTTCCTCCCTGCTAAAGGAAACCGCAGCATTCAGAGGAACAATCCGAGAAAACACTATATCTCAAAGAATAAGAGGTCTCATCACGAGCCGGCTTATCATGATCACATATATTATAACTTGCTGACTTTGCCAATACTGTCTATCAAAACAGGGCAACGACTCAAGATTGTTGCAATCAAAAGACAAGGGGTCTCATCACGAGCCAACTTGTTCAGCAAAAGTGTAAATCAAGTGAATGACTGTGTCATAATTTTGCCACCAAACCAAGACATTGTTCTTTAGAGAGTAAAAAAGGAAAAAAGTGTCAAAAAGGATTTTTCTCTGAAATGTTGTAAATAACCTCAAGCAGGAAAAAGGATCATTGTTGGATAATATGGTAACCCTGTCGAGGCTATGGACGCTTGCGGGCAGCAGAGGCTCTACCTACGACAAATGAGCATAGTTTAAAGCCAGTATGCAGAGAAGACCTTATTTTATCTTTAAAAAAGGACCGAGTAATGTCTGGTATGAATGCAAGAACTAAGCCTTAGGAAGCAGACAATTGGAATAAAAGAAAGGTTGAGACAAAGTATCATCGACAGGATAAGGGGTAATCTACTCTATCTGTCCATAACAAAATTTAGACATATGAAAATTTTTCTAT
The DNA here is from genome assembly GCA_031772625.1 of Pinus tabuliformis. Taxonomy (NCBI): domain Eukaryota; kingdom Viridiplantae; phylum Streptophyta; class Pinopsida; order Pinales; family Pinaceae; genus Pinus; species Pinus tabuliformis. The sequence goes on along the minus strand of CM062819.1, from coordinate 11,384,749 downwards.
TTCGGAAGTGGAAATGTCAATAGAAAAGCAGAGATAACTGGTTCTTCACAGTGAATCGTCATTGTTGTGGTCACCAACAACCCCCCTCTTTGTTTGATATTAGCAATAACATCAAGCAAAGGGGGACCCTTAACAAAAAATCCCAAAAATATTTTTATCAAAATTTTTGTATTTAACTCCCTAAAAGCTATATCGCATCGCAAAGAGAGAGTGAAACGTTTTCCTATGCGCGTAAATAAGCTGCAAAGAAGCGATGTGAAATTCATCGCATCGCATATTTTGAAAGCGCCCTTAAAAGAAAATAAAAAGGAATCGCCGACGACCGATATGCGACGTCGCATATCGCAACGTCACAAAAGCAACACACAATGAGCAAATGAAAATTGCGATATTGCGATTTGCGATCTGCTATCCTACAAACTGTGATTTTGCGATTTGCGATCTGCGACGAAAGAGACTATTAATTTCTATGATGCGAATCGCAGAAACCACTCATCGCAAAGTTTCTTCGGCATGATCTGTGAACCCAAAATTGAGCGCGCACCTTAAGGAAAATTAATGACCGCGCGCCTGAGTATCCAAAGATGATCGTGTTGTGTTTTTCGAAGAGTCAAGTCATTATGAGTGTCATGATTATGCATTCATTAGAACTTAAAGCTTTCATGTCAATCTTTTCGTCAATTCTCTTTTCCTTTGCGTGAACTGCAAGGCAGCAACTAATATAAATCTATATGCAGGAAACATCCAAGGAAAAGGGGAAAGTGCCAATACTAGAAGAACATAGAGGAGATGCCTTCGCAGATGAATGCCGCATGCAGCAGGGCTGCAAATTCCAGAGTATCACTCAACAGGCACTGATGAAAATAGACTATCCAAGACTCAGAGTCAAAGGCGCACAAAAGCAGCATGTTTGCAAAAGATCCTGAAGCTCAGATTGGATAAAGCAAAAAGAAAAACGCTAAAAAGGGATGATGCTTCAGAAAAGCCTGGAACAAAGAACGGAAGCAATTTTCAATACATAAGATTGTTCAGGCAACGAAATCCCTAACTCATTGAGTCATTCGCACGGCCGGAAACCGAAATAGCAACAGCACAATCAGTTTGAAAGAAATCTGGGTTATACTAAGTATACACACAGCAAAAAACACCCATCCAGAGGAAGATTTTCAAAAATATCTTCTAATTTGTCAGAAAGAGGTGCCAGCTTTTGTTATTTCTACTTTTATCGCTCGAGCAAAAGGAAAAGAAAACCAGCCGACTCTTTCCAGGTGAACCTTGCATTGCTTACATCACTAAGGAGCAGATATAGAAACGGTTAGAAATTAGATTCAATTTTTAGAAATAAATTTGTTTTAGAAAAAGGGCGGTCATTTGAAGCCGTTTCCTAAATTTGTGTAATTAAGATTAGTTAGTTAGTAGTATTTAACCCTTCTCATGGCATTTGGAGAAGGGTCCGGAAATTTGTCAAAAAACTTGTCCTCAGAACATGCACTTTTGCACCCTCGGAGGGGGTTTTTGATGAATGGATGGATCGAGATTTATTTATGTTTACATTTTAATATCTGCTACTGATGTTGCACTTCTGTACTCTTAATAGATGTTAGAAGTAAGTAGAGATAAATCATTATTGCTTGAGGTTTGTGAGTGAAATCAGTCTTAAATGGTACTTTTATCTCTTGATTAATTTCTGCTCATATTCTTAGAGTGATATAAAGCTGAGTTGTTTATATGTTAATGTATGAATGTGTGGGTTACCATTTGGCACTTTTGTACGGTGGAGTCATTTGTTTGTGCTTGACATATGAATAACTGATTATGCGATATGTTGTTCACAACTGTTTTGCCTAACTTCTTATGCAGGATGGTTTATCTTAATTGATTTATATTCTTATGATAGTTGAATGATCTTTATTACCAGTTGTTGTATGAAATCTTTTTAGATCACATAATGAAAGAATTTTACCCAGGGTTAGTATAGATTAGATGTGCTGTTTTTCTTAGATTACAGTAGCATAGAGTCAGTTTAGAGTCTAGAATAAAATTAGCTTAAAATTACCTTTAGATTAGTATCTTCAAAATCTACACACACACACACATCTTTTAGATTGGGAAGCTGGTCCCATTATCCCCAGTCGGACCCGCTACACCAAACGGGCAAGGAGCCGCCAACCAGGTTCCCGACCGGGTGGGTATCCCCCTTGTTGTTGACCCGATTTTGGGGCCCTCAACAGGTTCGTTTTTTCTTGCATGTCCGTGTTGGGTTTTGTGTTTTTTGTTTTGTAGGGAAAAAAGAGTCTTCTCAAAGCAAGCACGCAACACAAAGCATCAACTCCCCCCCCTCTCTCTCTCTCTCTCAAATTTTTTGTATAGCTCAATTGGTTCAAAGCTATTCTAAGAGAGTAGAGGTCTTGGGTTCAAGTCTCCATTTTTTGGGGCGAATTTTTTCATTTCCGCACATTTCCGCACATTCCCGCACTTCGTCAGCGACTTCATCAACTTTTTTCAAAAAGCCATAACTTCTTCATCCAGAAGCCGTTTTCAGAGCCGTTTTTTTTAAACCAGCCTAATTTTTTGAGATCTATCCATTGGAACACTTATTTTCAGAATCTTTAGCTTCAGTTTCCATTGAAATGGAAGTCAATACCAAGTTACCCTTGACAACACCAACTACTTCTAATGGTTGTCCTACATTGAGGATTTACTTAGAAGTAAAGGTCTCTACCGAATAGCCTCAGGCCAAGAAAAGAAACCAAAGGATGAAGATAAGGCTGCTAAATGGGAAAATAGGCAAGATCAAGCACGTGGATTGATAGGGATGTCTATTTCTCCAGATCTTAGATTCCATATTGCAGAACTTGATACTCCTGATGAAGCAATGAAACAAATCAATAAAGTTTTTGGGATTAAAAATGAACTTAGAGCCATCAACTTGAAAATGAGTTGCTTACATTGGACCCTAATAATTTTTCTTGCATTGAAGATTTCTTGTCCAAATTCAAGACCCTTAGATATCTCTTGGAAGGTGTTAAAGTTAAGAAAGAAGATAGTAACCTTATCTATTCCATTCTTACTAAGTTGGGACCAGCCTACTCTGTGTTTGTTTCCACCTTCCATTCTACAAGAGAAGCCTTCATTTCTCAAGGAACAGACTACAAGCCCCCTTCCTTTGACTCTTTTTGTGATTCTTTAATAAGAGAACAAGAAAAACTCTTACACCTTGGTCTTCTTAATCTTGGAAACTCTTCCAAGAAAGCGTTAGCCGCCCAGCAGCAACCAAATTCAAAGAATCCTAAGAAGTCATATCCTAAAAAGAATGGTCCTAAACCAAACAAGGGTCCTAAGCAATTTCAGCCCCAAAATGAAAAATCATTTCAACAAAATGATAAGACAAATAAAAACAAAGGGAAGAAGACTGATAGACATTGCAATTTTTGTAATCGAGATGGCCACTTAGAATCAAAATGCTTTAAGAGGATGGAAGCCTTGGAAGTAGCAATGAAGAAGCATAACATCCATTTGGGGAAATCTTCAACTTCAACTTCATCTTCAGGAATGGCACTTTCTGCATGTGGTTGTCAAGCATCTCGGTCTGTCTATGCATTAAATGTATCTTCTTCTTCTCATTCTCATGAGTGGCTCATTGATTCTGGAGCTTCTTATCACATGGCCAAAAACAAAGCCATGTTTTCTTCTTTAAATGATTGTAACACCAAAAATATATATGTTGGTGATGATAGATCTCTTAGTGTTGTAGGGACTGGAACTGTTCATCTAGACAATGGTCAGTTTAATGATGTATTATGTGTTCCAACCTTATCCTGCAACCTTCTATCTGTATATCAGATAACTCATTCAGGTGAAGGTAAAATCATTGAATTTTCACCTCATGATGTTGTAATCAAGGACCTAAGAGATCCTAAGAAGATTTTAGCTACTGGCATTGATGATGATTCTACAAGGTTGTATAAGTTTCACAACTTTGGGTCATCAAATCTTCCCTCAGTATTTGTTGCTCATAACGATGAAGTGAGCAAACTTTGGCATGAGCAATTTGGTCACTTAAACTATCGCTCCCTTCAGCATCTATGTAAAGAAAATATGGTGACAGGTCTTCCTATGGTATCTTGCAGAGATGGTGTTTGTTCCGGATGTGTACTCGGAAAACATCATCGAGACAGTTTTGAAAAACGTGCCTCTTGGCATGCCTCAGCCCCTTTACAGCTTGTGCATAGTGATTTATGTGGTCCACTTCCTGTTGTTTCATTCTATGGCTGCAAGTATTTCTTAACTTTCATTGATGATTTCTCTATACGCTCTTGGGTATACTTCTTAAAACTCAAGAGTGAAGCATTTAACACATTCTTGGCCTTCAAAGCCTTTGTTGAAAAACAATCTGGACATCAAATTCTTAAGCTAAGATCTGATAATGGCAGAGAATATGTTAAAAACACATTCATCAAATTTTGCACTGAGAATGGAATACAAATGTAACATACTGTTCCATATACTCCACAACAAAATGGTGTAGCTGAAAGGAAGAATCGCACCTTAAAGGAAATGGCTAATTGTATGCTACAATCTAAAGGACTTGGTCTTAGTTTTTGGGCAGAAGCAATTAACTGTGCAAATTACATAATAAATCACACTCCTACTAAGGCTTTAAAGAATATCACTCCAAAAGAAGCATGGAGCTCAATCAAACTAGATGTAAGTCACTTTCGTGTTTTTGGAAGTGAAGCGTGGGCCCATATTCCAGATGAAAAGCATAAAGCTTTAGAACCTAAGAGTGAAAAATGTACTTTTGTTGGATATTCTGAAGATGTCAAAGGCTATAGACTTATTCCATTTAAGTCCAAAAATGTTATCATTAGAAGAGATGTAAAATTTGATGAAAATATATCGGCCTGCGAGCCTAGTCCGGCGGTTGTGCCACCTCTCCCTATCTCTTCTACTTTTGAAAACATTTCTTCTTCAGATGATGAAAGTGAGGATGACAATCCTCCCCCACCATCTCAGGATCCTCCTTCAGCTCCTCAGCTTCCAAAATGGGTTCGTGCTACTCGAGATGCAACAGGTGATCTTGCCGATGATCCTACAGATCAGCGATGTACACGTTCTCAGTTCGAGAGAGCCTCTTCTTTACTGGCTCAAGCTCCAGTAAATTATGATCCTGACACCTTTGCAGAAGCTTCAAGCCATCCAGATTGGGAAGTAGCTATGAATGAAGAATATCATTCATTGTTGGCAAATGATACATGGGATCTTGTTCCTTTACCAAAGGGATGAAAACTTGTTAGATGCAAATGGGTTTACAGAACCAAGTATGGACCAGATGGGAAAGTTGATAAACATAAAGATCGTCTTTTTGCTAAGGGTTTTTCACATGTTGAAGGCATTGACTACACTGAAACCTTCTCCCCTGTTGCCAAAATGAACTCTATCCGCCTTGTTCTTTCCCTTGCTGCCTCTTTCAAATGGGAAGTCCATAAGATGGATGTTAAATCTGCCTTCTTGCATGTGGACTTGCATGAAGAAATCTATATGGAACAACCCATTGGCTTCATACAAACAGACTCCAGCCTTGTATGTCGACTTAAGAAATCCCTTTATGGTCTCAAGCAAGCTCCTCGGGCTTGGTATGCCAAAATGGATAGCTTTCTTTTAGAATCTGGCTTTTCTAGGTGTCATTCTGACAATACTGTCTACACCAAGAAAGTGGGCAACTCTCTTATCATCCTTGTTCTTTATGTTGATGATCTTATCCTTAATGGTAGTGATCCCAACCTTATAAACCATGTGAAGTCTAGCCTTAAAAGGAAATTTGAAATGACAGACTTAGGACACTTACACTATTTTCTCGATCTTCAAGTCTTGCAATCCAAGGAGGGTATTTCCCTTTCCCAGTCCAAGTATGCTTGTGATATTCTACGTCATTTTCACATGGAAGACTGTAAGCCAGCCCCTTCTCCCTTTCAGTCTGGAGTCAAACTTTCAGTCACTTGTACTTCTCCTTAAGTTGATGCTACCTTATACCGTCAACTTGTAGGAAAACTCTTGTATCTAACTCATACTTGTCCTGACCTTTCCTTTGCTGTTGGCCTTGTTGCTCGGTTTATGCAAAACGCACGTGAAAGTCATTGGAAAGGAGCTAAAAGAATACTTCGTTATGTTTGAGGTATAGTTCAGTTTGGGATTCATTACAGTGCCGAAGCAACTCCTCTATTGGTTGGTTTCACTGATTCTGATTGGGCTGGTGACCCTAATGATCGGAAGTCTATTGCCGGTTATGTGTTCACTCTTGGTTCAGGACCTATTACATGGGCTTGTAAGAAACAAGCTGCCATTTCTCTTTCATCAACAGAAGCAGAGTATCGTGGTGTCGTAGAAGCTAGTAAGGAAGCCTTGTGGCTTCGTCAGATCCTGTCAGAGTTTGGCTTTCAGCAGCAGAATCCGACTACACTTTGGTGTGATAATAAAAGTGCCATTCAGCTATGAAAAGATCAAGTCCAACATCAGCGCAGCAAACACATTGAACTGCACATGCACTTCATCAGAAAGCTCATCCATGACCATGTTCTTGAAGTGCAATATTGTTCTACAGATGATCAAGTTGCATAGGCTCTAGTGCCTCCTTCCTTCTCCTATTGTGTCATATTTGTAAATCCTTCAATCCTATCCCAAGTTGTTCTTAAGGGGGGATGTTAGGATATTCTGACACATAGGAAATATTTAAGTACAACTTGGTCTAGTATAGAGTTAGGTATAGAGTTAGGTAAAGTGTGTTTCTTTACCATTGTACATTTTGTAACTTACAATCCGACGGTCACGATATGTAGTGATCTGACGGTTCATTCTCTCCTCGGTATTACCGACACTTGATCCGTGGCTTGACACCCGATTGGTCCATGATTTCTATTTAAAGCGCATGGAGGGTCATTTGTAGGGTAATCCGTGCATGAGAGAAGCATATGTAAATTTTAATTCTTTTATTAATAAATTGCCTGAAGTGGCCGCGTTGGCTCAAGCCGTGGACTATTTCCCTCTTTGAGGGTTTTAACCACGTCAAAAATACTGGTGTATTGATCTACGATCTGGTTGTGAGTGGTGTCCTTTGGTGTTCTGTCTGAGGAACTTACCCTGTAAATTCCTACAACGGGAACAAGATGATTCGCTCTCTTGTGGGACAAGATGATTCGCTCTCTTGTGGAACATGATGATTCGCTCTCCTGTGTAGCAGGATGATTATTTCTCCTGTGAGGCCTGGATTGATGTGTTCTCCATGGCAACCTGGGTTGATGTGTTCTCCACGGCGATTGTAGCAGGATTGATGTGTTCTCCTGTGAGGACAGGATTGATTAGTTCTCCTGTCGAGGAATCCTACCCATGCAGTCTGGGACTCATGGGAAGTACCTCCCATCTGATCAATGAGAAGGGAAATGAAGTTAGGGACCATAGTAGTACCGATGGATGCATCATTGTATCTACCGTACTCCCTACGCTAGGATGACCTCCATTGATCTGGGATGAATGATACTGGTCTGGGACTAGTGGTAGGAGTTGTACCATACTATGACGCTGACTTCGGGTCGGTTGAGACTGGTCTAGGACCAATGGTACATACTCCGAGACTGACTTCGTGTCATTGCAGTACTGGTCTGGGACCAGTGAGAGTGGTACATACTATGACGCTGGCTTTGGATCGGTTGAGACTGGTCTGGGACCAGTGGTACACTCTCTGAGACTGAGATACTGGTCTAGGACCAGTGGTAGGAGTGGTACTTACTATGAAGCTGACTTCAGGTCGGCTGAGACTGGTCTGGGACCAATGGTACGCACTCTGAAACTAACTTTGAGTCAGTGGAGGATGATATTGGTCTAGGACCAGTGGAGTTGTACTCACTATGATGCTGACTTTGGGTTGGTTGAGACTGGTCTGGGACCAGTGGTACATACTCTGAGACTGACTTCGAGTCAGTATGATACATCCTCGATCATTTCTTCTTCTTCATAATTTGGACAAAAGCAGAGCAGAACAGAACAATGCAAGAGTAGAATAGAACGGAGCAAAACAGTACAGATCAGTGTAGGGCAGAACAAGACAAAGCAGAATAGAGCAGAGCAAGGCAAGGGTCAGGCTATACAGGGCAGTGCATTTGATGGATGAATAGTAACGACTGATAAACAGATTGCAGATGAAGTTCTCCATGGTTGAGAGGGAGTGTTAAAATTGGAAACCAGGGAAAAACTTCATGTGGGTCATCTTATTCATGGCTGATAATATTTTTATTAGATTCCTCTCATTGAGAGGTGTAGGATTGATATAAAGATCATCCGATTCCGATAAGTATTCATGGAGATATGAATTTATTTTGATTGTGGAATTATTATCAAGCCGACCTACAACTCATGTAGGCTCAGAAGCCCAACAGTCACATCTATTCACCCACCAACGTTGTGTATAAATATGAGAGGACTTTTGCTCATTTGGACTCACTCATCTCATCTCTCTCTCTCTCTACTACGCAGAAATGAGTCTCTTCTCTACTGCGCTGAAATGGGTCTCTCTCTCACACATCTGAAGCCGGAAGCTGTTGAATTTGAAGCTGCAACTGCAGAAGTAAAGATTGACTTGCGTGGCCTAGAAGATCTCCTCTTTGGAACTGTGTTGTAGGCTCATCTGAACTTCCTCTGAAAGCCGCAACTTTTGGTGTTGGAATGAAGTCAATCCGATGAACGTTTTGCAAGATATCGACTACCCTAGTTTGAAGCTGGAAACTGCTGAAACTGAAGCTCAACTGCAGAAGTAAAGATTGACTTGTGTGGCCTAGAAGATCTCCTCATTTGAACTGCGTTGTAGGTTCATCTAAACCTCCTCTGAAAGCCGAAACTTTTGGTGGTGGAATGAAGTCAATCCGACGGTCGGTTTGTGAGATATCGTCTGCCTTAGTTTGATAATGAAGCTGCTAATGCTGATGCTGCTGATCTAGGGTTTGCTACTGCTGATATGAATCATATTTTTTTGTATTATTTCTCTCTGCTGAATTATTGAAGATAAAAGAAGATTTGATCAAAGGGTTTCCCCACACATTGTGGGGTTTGTCCCTGGCTAGCCGCCCCATCTTGTGTCTCTTGTCTTGGCTTGTTTTCTGTCGATCGTTTAATGTTCTATCTGCACTTTACTTTATGTACATGTGATTGCTAATTGGTGGAATATAATAAGAAAAAGAAGTAAACTGTTATAAGAATAGAACATACCATAACTTAACACAGATGGACGCCATAACAATACATGTACAAAAATTTCAACATCAATCAGAGGATGAAAGAAACAGAGAACATCAATAGATCATAAGCCTCCTTGTCTGTTGAAACAAGCTCCATCTATTATGAAGAGGCCATTTGTTCCATTGAAAAATGGCTAGTTGAAGGTGACCCGGATAAAACAGAAATTGATAAGAATCAGATGCATAATGAAGAAAGACATGTCATGCATATCCTACATACTTCATCTGAAAGTTTTGAAGCAGAATGTTTGATCTAGGTGGCTCTAGAGAGAAACACAAGACAAAGAGGGCGTATGAATGCTTAGAAATCAAAGTATTTGGATTATGCTCGAACTAGCACCAAAGCATAGATCTCATCATCCTGATCGTGGAGGTGCAAACGGTTCATTAAATCGAGCTCGTATGAGGGAGACCGAGCCAGTCAAAGTTGGGGTTGTGGGCTAGGTTTAAGTGTCCTACAATTTGACCAACCCTGAGGCATAAACCTAGCTCCCGAAATCGGTCGAAATTGTTGCCTCGTTAATTTGCCCAATGACCCTTATTTTCTAGAAGTTTCAGAACGACCTCCTTCTTTATGAAAATCAATATCATAAATATAATTTGTTATGAGGTGGCAAGCCACCACGCCCGCCACCCCAAAGTTTCATAACCAACATTTATATTAAGGCTGACGGGCCATAACTCCCCGCTGATCAAATTTCATAAATAAACCAAAATTTGTTCCAAGCCCGACTGGCCATAAATCCCTGCTAGCCTAATCGCCCCTTTAAACAACCATCGCATGTATTTTAAGGTCGACGGGACACAACCTCTTGCTGACAAAATCACAATTGCAACAAAAATCCATATCTATGTTTTTGGCGGCCATTACCCCCTCCGAACCCTCCATCACCCCAACCCTCCATCATAACTGCATACCATATATATATGTGAAACATTGTATTGAGGGGCAGGCACGGGCCACCGGCGGTGGACCCTTCCCACACCCCGAAACCATATATATATATATATATATATATATCAGTGCACCACCATATAACACATCACCCCGACCCCTTGAATCACACTGATGCCTTGGTAAAGCATTGATTAATGCACCGACCGCCGATTGTGATATGTGCCGACAGCACGCTGATCGCTGATATGCCCCAACCAACCTCCATATATATCAAGCGTCGATCGTCGAATTCCAAAAGTGCTTATCACCGATATGCAACAACGTAGGGATTTTGGGGCATGCAACCCACTACGGACCCAACCCCCATTAATAGATAATTTTGGTTCATAAAATTATATATAGAGGGGCAAGATTTGATCCCCCGACCCCTCCTCAACCATATGCCTCTTTTTCCAATGTGCTAACCAATTACATTGGTAAATCCGCTGAAATTTTTATATAAACAGTCATTTTTACCAGTGCACACAGTTTGAGACAGGGGAGAGACTACAGGCACAAAGTTCGAGGAGATAGAAGGTGGGCCCAGATTTCGAGGCAATTAATTAATATTTTAATGCAAGAACCATGAATTTTGCAGGAGGAAAAGATTTTCACTTTGTCAGAAATTAACAAATTTTATATGGATTTTACACCTCTCATTGCCACGAGTGCAATGATGTTGTCCATTTGTCCATTAGAGTTCTGCATTCTTCGGTCACTTCCAAAATGCACATGGAACCATGATTTCAGCAAATAGGGAGCGGAACCATGAGCCTTTAAATTTTCTCGAGGTAAAATTTTGCCATGTCAGATTATAGTCTAGTTTATACTTGTTTTTCATGGTTTTCTGCAAGGATCGCAATCGCGAGATCAGATTCATCATTTGAGTTGCAGATTTCCAGTCCATCCATGGAGCAGAATCTTTGAGGAATCTTGGGGGAATCTAAAAGATTCTTTGAGCCTAGAATTCTCAACTTCTCAAAATTTGGATTTTGGATAGTTAATTCAGCATTATTCAACGCCACAAATCTGATGGTGTCTTCATATTTCTTATTCTCTCATTTCTTCTTCTAGTCACTTTTCTAAGTGCCAATGCAGATGTCCACATTCATGTGCAAGCAGTCATCTTCATATGATCAATGCCTTGAGATCGATGGTCTGAGCAGCTACAACAGTGTGACATCCACTTCTTCAGATGGCCCTTGGTTGTGAGGTATATGATGTGTTCATGTACTTCTTCTTTTTGCATTATGTTGCATAGATCCTTAATTGATGTTGATGCAGGATCTTGTTTATTACATTTTGTCATGATTCCTTGCTTGATTTGATGCGGAATCTTCTATGTGATGTACTTGTTGTCATAACTCATCATGTTAGGTTTTGAGATCCCTTGTTGTATGTTGCTAGGATACTCTTGTTGTCGTCATGCATGTGTTTTGCATTGAGATCCCTTTTGTGCCATGTTGGCAGGATGCTCACCATGCATGTTTTTGTGTCATACTGATAGGAAATCTTTTGATTGAGAGTTCCAGTTGTGGAACATCTCTTAGAGCCACTCCTATGTGAGGGAATTTTCCTTGTATGATCGCGACATCATCTCTTATGTACATCATCATTATTGACAACACTTAATGCAACGGCCTACACCATCTTGACACCAGGGCCCAGAGATGTAGCCCCTCCTAGACGAACTCCGTTATCAATGCTTATGTTTTTATTTGTTGATGATTGTTATGTTCCTCTTCTTTTCCGCATGTAGATGGATTCATTAATGTTATTTTAAAGTGAAATTTAACACATCATGAAAGTAAAAGGTCTTGGAAAGGTCCTTCTTCACACCCGGACCTGGATCTATATTCCACATCATCAGTGATACAACTTGCCACAAAGAAAAAGCGCAAGAGAAAGAAAATGAGGAAGAATTTGATGCATTTGATGGCCACGAGAAGCATGATTTTTGGATAGGAAAAAGTCCTGTTGTATGCAAGATTGAACATGACACATCTTAGAAACAACCAACAGATTTGCCTGAAAGTAGGCAAATGCTTAGTATGCATTATATTGAACACATATGATGCCATGAGGTATGTTGGGTCCTTATAATACTAGTGATTACCCCATTACTATTATATTTGTATCCCTTATTAATATTGTTGTGCCCCTATTGTCCCCATATTATTATTACTGTGCCCCATAGAATCCCTCTGTTGTTCTTTTTGTGGCTTTATATTATTATTGTTAGGTCGGCTGGGTTATATTGTGACTCCTTAGACTCCTATATATAGAAAGGAGGTTTTTTCATTTGAATCATCCAAGAATTGCTCATTTATGTAATGTAAAGGAGGTTTCCCCCTCAAAGAGGCTAAATTATAAGGCATGGATCTCTTTTTTCTATCTTTTTGTGAGCTAGTTTCATAACATTTGGTATCAGAGCTTTGGATTATAGGGTTTCGTTGATCCAAATAGGTCATCGTGGAATTTTCGCCATTAATTTTTTTCTGCGATGTTTCAAAAGCTAAAAAAAAAAACCCCATTTGAGAAAAAATTGTCCTGAATCTCGGATCTGAATTTCAGAGTTTTTCGTGCTATATTTGCGGAGATATGATCTGAGGAAGTCGATCTTTGTGCAGACTCCTGAATTACATTCCAAATAGGTGACCTGGGGAAAATCTTCATATCTTTCTCTCTGTGCATTGGATTGAAATTTTGGAAGAAGGTACAGAAAGAGGACGGACTTTAGTTTCTTATATATCTTTTTCAGATCTAAAGGTAGAAACAATGACTTGTGGCACGTCATACAAGTTTTCTCTACTGAACTAGTCTATAATCAGGTCATCTTGGGAGATTGTACATAACTCTTCCTTGGAGAATCCAACTTGGATCAGACTGGTGGTATTGGAAATAGGACACAGAGGGCTAATACAGGTCGCAATTTCAGAACTGGATGATTCGAAATTGCAGAGATACATCAGATTCAATATCAAGCTTCTACAAAGTGAAAAAATGTGTGTAGTTTTTTAAAAAATTTTGCATAAGCTTGGTTTGAAAAATTAGTTTGAATCGATAATTGATGCCCCGAGAAAAGAAAATTCAAACACCTAGTAAGCAACCTAAAATCTCTATCATGACTTATGAAGAAGAGGAAGAAATGCAACATGATATATCAAAATTACGAGACCAAGTGCAACAAGTGTCACTTGCACAAAAAGCAACAGAATCTAAGATGGATGGTTTAAGGAAAGATGTAGAAGCTAAGATGGATGGTTTAAAGAAAAGTGTAGAAGCTAAGATGGATTGTTTAAAGAAAGGTGTAAAAGCTAATATGGATGGCATGGAAGCTAAGATGAATGGCATGGACGCTAAAATTGATGGCATGGATGATAAGATGGAAGAATTGAAGATAAATATGAATAAGTTGTTACAAGAAATGGTCACTAATGGTGAAAGGGTAGTAAAGAAAACTCATGATGAGAACAAAAGAAATGTTAATAATGATTCCATAGACTCTAATGTTGGATCGAAGACCCACCATATTCCAAAAATCGATATGAGGAAGTTTGATGGCAAGGATCCTGCAACATGGATATTACAGATGGAGCAATTTTTCGATCTCAATAATGTGAAAAACAAAACACAAAAGGTACGTATTGCAACTTTATATTTAGAACCAAATCAGTTTGTATGGTATCAATGGCTTTGCTCTCGTAAACAAATCATCACCTGGGAAATTTTTACGGAAGAATTGATAACACATTATGAGAATACAAAAACAACACGTTTTTTAGCCAATTGATAAGTCTCAAACAAAAGGGTTCAATAATGGAGCACATTAAGGAGTTCCAAAAATTGAACGTAAGGGTAAAAAATATTCTAGAGGAGCATAGGAGTTCATAGGGACTTTAAAGGCTAATATCCAACATGATGTTCTCCTTTGGGAACCTGATTCATTAGAGAAGGCATTTAGGTTAGCAAGAAAAATGGAAAGCAAAATTATGGCGACCAGGAAGCATACCACTCACAACTATAAAGATGGAAGTGTTGTTGCCCCTAGTCTTCCACAACCTATAAGGTTGACACCACAACAATTGGAACAAAAAAGAGCAAAAGGGCTTTGTTACAGTTGTGATAGCAAATACACTAAAGGTCATAAGTGTGTTGAGAAGAAATTATTCTACATAGATTGTGAAGAGGAAGAAGAAAAGGAGCAAGAAAGGTCAAAAGAAGAGGATATACTCCATGAAAAAAACCTAGATAAAGAAGAAATGAATCCGACCATATCTTGTAATGCATTGGTGGGAATTACCACTCCTCAAACCATCAAGATAGAAGGACAAATCAATAAGAAAAAGGTAATAGTGTTGATTGATTCAGGAAGTGCCCACAATTTTATTCATTGTAAGGTAGCAAAAGAATTGAATTGCTTCTTATATCCAACACCAGAGTGTCAAGTTATGGTTGCAAATGGAGGAACAATAAATTGCTCTAGAAAGTGCCATAATATCAAGCTATACATGGGAGAATATGTATTGACTAGCCCAATGCTTTCCATTCCAATGGGAGGTGCTGATGTTGTACTAGCAGTCCAATGGCTACAATCCTTGGGTACAATAGCTTTTAATTTTCAAGAACTTTTCATGAAATTTTCTGTGGAAGGAAAGGAAGTTGAATTAAGGGGTATTGCAGGGAAACCAGGAAAGATAATCAGCTCTAATGGTATGACAAAGCTTCTAAAAAGGGAATAAAAAGGTGTAATTGCACAATTATGTTCGCTAGATGTTTCCACATTGGAATCATCTATTTCTCCAGATCTCCAAAAGGTCTTGGATAGTCATTCCAAGGTATTTGAGACTCCCAAAGGTATCCCACCTATTCGTGATCATGATCATGCTATTCATCTGATTCCAGGAAGTGTTCCTCCAAACATCAGGTCGTACAGATATCCCTATGCCCAAAAGAGTGAAATTGAATGTATGGTTGCAGAAATGCTAGAGGCTGGTATAATTCAACCGAGTCAAAGTTCTTTCTCTGCTCTAGTAGTGTTGGTGCACAAGAAGGATGGATCATGGCACATGTGTCCGGATTATAGGGAGCTCAACAAGCTCACTATTAAAGATAAGTTTCTCATTCCTGTCATTGATGAATTACTGGATGAATTGCATGGATCAATTTACTTTACCAAGTTGGATCTTCGTTCAGGATATCATCAAATCAGAATGAAGACTGAAGACATTTCGAAAATAACATTTAGAACTCATGAGGGTCATTATGAATTTTTGGTCATGCTTTTTGGCCTTACCAATGCACCTTAAACATTTCAAGGTTTGATGAATTCCATTTTCAAACCATTCCTTAGAAAATTTGTGTTAGTATTTTTTGATGATATATTAATCTACAACAAGTCTTGGAAGGATCATGTTGAACATGTTGACAGGGTGCTACAACTATTGGAGGAGAAACAATTATATGAAAAAAGATCCAAATGTTTCTTTGGAGTACAAGAGGTGGAATATCTGGGTCATATTGTATCTCATGAAGGAGTTAAGGTAGACCCTAGAAAAATTAAATCCATTAAGGAATGGAAAATCCCCACATCCATAAAGCATCTGCGAGGATTTCTCGGGTTGACAGGGTATTATCGCAAGTTTGTTAAGAATTATGGGAGAATAGCAGCACCTCTAACAACATTATTGAAGAAAGATGCATTTTCATGGACTCCAGAAGCAACAAAGGCCTTCGAGCATCTTAAAGGGGCAATGTGTCAAGCACTGGTCTTAGCTACACCAGACTTCACAAAAACCTTTATTGTGGAATGTGATGCTTCAGGAAATGGAATTGGTGTTGTTTTAATGCAAGATGAAAGACCCATTGCTTTCGAAAGTCATCCAATCAAGGGAAATTGTTTACACAAAGCTATTTATGAGAAGGAAATGTTGGCAATACTCCATGCACTTAAGAAATGGCGACCCTACCTAATGGGAAGACACTTCAAGGTAAAAACGGATCATGATAGCCTTAAATACTTTTTAGAACAAAGATTATCCTCTGAAGAGCAACAAAAGTGGGTCCCAAAGATGTTGGGTTACGACTTTGAAATCATCTACAAAAAAGGGAAGCAAAATGTGGTGGCAGATGCACTCTTAAGAAAGGATGAGGATGTGGAAGCATTGTTGTGTGCCATTTCTATTATCCAACGAGATTGGATAAACGAAGCGAGGGAGGAATGGAAGAATGACGAAGAAGTGTGGGCACTTATTCTAAAGTTACAACAAGACTCCAGTACGTCTGATACATTTAGCTGGCAAAATGATTCGTTATGGTACAAAGATTGCTTATACCTCTGTAAGAATTCCCAACTAAAACAAAAGATTCTTATGGAATTTCAAACTTCTCCCTTAGGAGGGCACTCAAGATTTTTAAAAGCTTACCACAGGGTTAAGAAGGAATTTTTTTGGGAGGGCCTTAAATCAGATATTCAAAAGTTTGTGGTGGAGTGTTTGGCTTGCCAACAAAATAAAGTTGAAACAATTAAGACACCGGGTCTATTACAACCTTTATCCATTCCAAGCCAACATTGGGAGGAGGTTTCAATGGATTTTGTCACAGGTTTACCCAAGTCTAAGGGAAATAGTGCATCATGGTGGTACTTGACAGACTTACCAAGTATGCACACTTTTGTGCATTATCACATCCATTTAAAGCCAGTACAGTTTTCTACTGCATTTATGGAAATAATTCAAAAGCTACATGGAAACCCAAAGATTATTGTAAGTGACATAGATCCCATTTTCACTGGAAATTTTTGGACAAAATTATTTTCTTGTCTTGGTACTCAGTTAGCTCATCGCTCATCTTATCATCCTCAATCTGATGGGCAAACTGAGATAGTAAACAAATGTTTGGAAGGATATCTTCTTTGCTTTGTATCTGATAAACAAACACAATGGGTCAAATGGTTGCCTCTGGCTGAATGGTGGTATAACACTTCCTTCCATACAGCAACAAAAATGACCCCATTTATGGCACTCTATGGATATCAGCCACCATCCATCACATCATATTTAAGAGAAAATTCAAAGGTTCAAGCAGTGGAACATCACATCGAACATCAACAACAAGTCCTCCAACTCTTAAAGGATAACCTCGTGTTGGCACAGAATAGAATGAAACAACAGGCAAATCAACATCGCGGCGAAAGAAGTTTTGATGTAGGTGATTGGGTATTCCTACGGCTACAACCATATAAGCAAATGTCCCTCATGCAAGCTAAGAAGGATAATAAATTATTACCAAAGTATTATGGTCTGTACAAGGTGTTGCAAAAGATTGGTACTATGGCATACAAATTGGAGCTTCCTGCAGCTTCTCGATTGCACCCAGTTTTCCATGTTTCATGTTTAAAGAAGGTTATAGGCGACAAGCTCCCAGTTCAAACAATATTGCCAGAACTTGACGAGGAAGGAAAAATTATATTGGAACCAGAAGCAGTCACAGAAACAAGAACTCAACAGTTGCAAAATCGATCAATTTCGGAGTATCTTATCAAGTGGAAGAACTTATTCGCTGAAGATTCCACATGGGAGGATGAGAATTTTATACAGAAGCATCCAGAACTACTGAAGCATTGAGGACAACACTTTTTTGAAGGAGAGGGGCATGTTGGGTCCCTATAATACTAGTGATTACCCCATTACTATTGTAGTTGTATCCCTTATTAATATTGTTGTGCCCCTATTGTCCCCATATTGTTATTACTGTGCCCCATAGAATCCCTCTATTGTTATTTTTGTGGCTTTACATTATTATTGTTAGGTCGGCTGGGTTATATTGTGACTCCTTAGACTCCTATATATAGAAAGGAGTTTTTGTCATTTGAATCATCCAAGAATTTTTCATTTATGTAATGGAAAGGAGTTTGCCCCCTCGAAGAGGCTGAATTCTAAGGTGTGGATCTCTTTTTTCTATCTTTTTGTGAGCTGGTTTCATAACAAGGTATCTTTTTATTGTATTTCTAACCTTATACCCTTGTTATTTCAGTATTTCATTTTGTAGTTAGATTTGTGTTTTTCATGTTATTAGGATAGTTAATAGATGAAGAGCTTATATCTTTCCCGTGCTTAACGTTATATGATGATTTTTGGATGAACACTACTTATGTTATGTTGTGTGTTGCGTGGATGCAAATTATGGATTCTCACATTCCTCTGGTGCAACAACGTGTCCCCAAGTAGAGTCAAATGTTGACCATTATAAGTCAACAACCCATAGCAGTACACCCCCTTTTCACAAAAGGGATAACGCCTGAGCGATGTGTTCGCGCCGTATAACTATCATCATTAGTTTCACTTCCAAGATGATATGTAAACCCTTTCTGTTGTGTATAATGTAAATAATCTCAACAGATCTATGTCATGTATGTAATTTCCTAGGTAAACCTATTTTTCTGGTGACGATCTATATTCTGGGAGGTTTTTTGTCTCACCGATCCATTCTCAAATAGTCGACAAAGTTTTCCTTCAATATTACCCCAAAGCTGGAATGTATTTTGTCACTGGGATCTTAGGCGAGTCGTAATGTTCTAGATCGAGTCTATGTAAAAGTGATTTGGGAATAATCCTAACTATTTGGTTAGGTTATTTTATTACAAATTGCTTGGTCTCCTGGATTATATTTGTGTCACAGAAATGGGTAGTCTATGAGGGTCTATCGCAAATGGGTTTCCCCCCTTGAGATGTAAAAAATATGAAAACCATGATGTAAATTCTTTTGAGGGTTGAAAAAATAATTTATCCCCTCATAGGTTAATTAATTAAATTTTCTGGCCAAAGATTAATTAAAATCCTAAGCTTGAAATTTAATTAATTCTTGGTCGTAGGAAAATTTAAATTCTCCAAAGGCAAAATTTGTCGGTCCTTAAAAATTAAGTTTTAAGAGGTACAGGGACTAAGGTAAATTAACTATTTTGATAAATTTTAAGCCTTTGATACCTGGGGTAAAGTCAAAGTCAAAATTTTGAGGAAATTAATTCAAAAATTTGTTTTTTGAATTAATTAAAATACATTTGATTGAAAAATTCAAATTTCCTCAAGAATTTAAAATTTTGACGGATGAAATTAAAATAAATTTTGATCCTCATCAACGGTTGAGATTGCTTTGACGAGGATCACTCAAACTAGTCGTTGAAGGATTTATCTTTAAATAGGAGGTCATTTGTCAATCAATAGATCCGACCTTTGAGTCGTTTTCTAAACGAAAAGCTCTCGTGTAAATTTTTATTCGGATAATAAAGAAAGACTTTGGGGTTAATTTTCGTCGGTGTTACTCTTCATGGAAGTACTGTAAGATGTATTTTTTTCATGTGTAATTTTTTTTTACCCATTGATAATAGATTCTAAAGAGTGATTTGAGTATATGTATCTTGCTTAGTCGTTTGGGTTTAGGTGATAATTTAAATTTGAATGTAATAACAAGTATCTCTATTTATCTGAATTTTATTATCATTTTCTCGCTCTATTTTGATGGCTGAATTGAGTTTTGCATGTGATTTTTAGATCATCGGGCGTTCAGGGAAGTTTTCATTTGGACCAGCCAACTCTCAATCCGTGTTTTCTGAAGAGCATAGCTTAATTTGATCCTAGGCTTATCATAAGATATTTTTTTACTGGTGATGCATGAAGGGTTTTGAGCTCACACTTCCTTTAAACTTTAAAAATTTAAATTTTTTACATGCGAAATTGATGAAATTGGTTGTTGAGAGCCTCAGATTATCAGATCTCGAAGCGGAGTTGGACTCACACTCCCCAGATCTGATAGATCTTCCATTCATGTGCATAGATCTATAATTATTTTTGGTTTTCTGACTTGGGTTTTTCTGGGTTTTAGTTTTATCATTGTATATATCATTTGGGTGTTTTCTTGTTGCTATGCAACTACAGATTTGAAGAAGAAACCTATGTAGAGTCTAGATCTAGGCCCTGGAGGCTAATAGCTAGATCTCTAGGGTTTGTTGCATCATTTTGTAGGAATATTATTCAATCTTTTGCAGTCTAGGGATTTAAATTTAAATATTTTTAATCTGGATTTTTTTTAAGTGTTTCACTGTTAATATGAAGCAAGTGGATTTGACATTTAAATTGATATTTCTAGAAATTTCTTAATAATTTTCTGGGCCACCATTTTTGCTGATTGGTTTGCTGCCTGGATTTTTGGGTCTCTCCAAAATTTTTAAATTTTTATTGTTTTGAGGTTTGTGGAATTGTTTTGGGTTTCTTGGTTGTATTTCCCCTTCTTGTCACTCTTCTTCTTGTTGCCATAAGTCTACAACTACAAGTGCTTACTTTTCTCTACAACCTTCCCTCACTGTCATGCTCTTTTCCTGTTCAATCCACTGGCATATTTCCCCTCCATTCACTCCACTTCCCATCTCTAATGTGCGTATCCTTCAACCCTCAAATGCTCTCCATCAATATCACTGCATCACCTGCAACACCCACATCTCCAAACCCTACAAAATTTGTTTCCATTCCTCAACCATCACCTACACCTCCTTCTCTTCCTCTCCCACAGTCCTCCATCCTCTGCGTGTTTCCTGTCCGCACATCTCCATCCCTCTTGCCCTGCGGAGTCTGTTGTCCACGCATTTCTCCCCTACCCAACTACTTCATTATCTGCGGCTTTGTCCAAGTCTTTCTCATCGACCTGCATTGCCTTCACTACTCCATCCTCCTGCTTAGTCCTGCACCCTCTCCTTGCTATTGTCATGTATGCATCCCTCCCCACTACCCATTACCTCTCCACCGTCCCTCCTTGTCACCAACATTCCCTTTCGACAGACCTCCCTTGTCGTCATTTGACCTACACTACAAGAAAAACGAACTTTTTATTTTATTTTATTTTTCTGTATGTAGGTTAGGGTTAGCGCATGAATACTTTTTAAGTTTCATATATTCAGATTTCATTTCTTTTAAATTTTAATTAGATTCATTTTTCTTTAACTTCGATTTTCGTTTTTTTTTTTAATATTTTGATTTGATTTGATTTCAACTTTTTTATGTTTATTTTTTTATTTATGATTTTGATTTTTTATTAATATTCAAAAAATCTAAAAATTAAAAACATTCAAAGATCCCAAAAACCTAAAAAATTAAAAAATTAAAAACATTAAAAAAACCTAAAAATTAAAAAATGAAATAAATTAAAGGGATTAGTGCATTCACATTTAACATTTTAATGTGGCCTATGGCCCTTTAAAATTTTAATTTATTAATCCTTTTTATTTATTCTACTTCTTCAATTTGTCTAAGGAATAATTGAAATACTAATCTAAAGTTCCTTGGTGTTATCTGGTGATTAAATGCATTTTCATGACTTTTCTATGGTCAAAGTGTGACTAGTGTTTTTAAAATTTATATTGGCTATAGGAAAAAATTAATTAATTCTAGATCTTGGTCATTAGTGAAAATCATTCTTTTGGAATCTCTTGCATGATACAGTTTTGGGCATTTATATTGATCATACCTAATTGTCACCATTCGTCACATATTGGAAAATTGTTCTGGATAACTTGTTTTATTTAGTCTATGGTTAATGCGAATGTTAAAGGCACTGATATGTAGTCATTTATATCTTGTAATTGTGTCTTATTTTAATCCATCTATCTTAGTTGACCAAGACTTGCTTTAAATTCATCAGGTTGTCCATCATTAAAATATCCTAGAGCCTGTGGAACTACCCTCATCCATTAACCTTAGGGACTACTCCCCTTGACTTGTCTAGGAGAGAGTCTAAATAGAGTGAGTAAGGTTTAGAGTGTCATCCCTTAATATGAGCATTGTCGCAGTGCCTTTGTGCGACAACATTTTTGGTGCCATTGCTAGAACATTTCTATTGGGCCTTGGCTTTACAACATTCATCTTTCATCTTTCTATCATTCATTTTAGCCAGCAATGCCAACATTTTTTGGCGTCATTACCGGGGATAGAGTTTTTCTGTCCTTGGTTTCCTCAACATCATTTTAATCATCTCATCATTTCTGTCATTCATTAGTCTATCAAGCAATACAACATTTCTTGATGTCATTTGATTTTTTCATCACATTATCTTTCGTCATCTCATTAGTCGTTTCATCTGCACTTTTAACACCTCGACATTTCGGTTCATTTCTTGCTTGGGTGGATACTCCACTTATTCATCCATTATTTCTCAGACAAGAAGCTCTCCCTCATATCCAATTGTTTTTGCCTTTTGGATCCTAGAGCTAGTTTCATGTTCAAGTGGCAACTCCACTTCTTTCATTTCTTGCAAGAATTTCTACTAGAAGATTGCTTCTTGTGGATCTCTTGATTTTCTTGAGCAGGGGTCTCTCTCTAGCATCCATTTGGTCCCTCCTTATCCCTTTAAGCAAGTCATCATGGATGATTTGTTTACCTCATGTCATTTTACTGATTTTCACCATGATATGCTGGAAGAGGCCATTCATAAATTACCTTTGTTCTCGAGTGGTGATTCAGCCGTGTTATAGACATTTTGGGCACTACAACCCCAAGCATGAAATGTCCATAAACCAAGGGTTCCTAAGTCCCTAAAAGTGTTGTTCTAACCCCTAAAGGAACAAGGTAAACAGATTATAGCTTCTCCTAGAAGTTCTCCATGAAAAACTGCTCAGAATTGGTCAAAACAGGATCATTTCAACTTCTCCACTGCCCAAGTGCGTTGCATCTCACCTAAATACACTATGTGGGTGCATTTCATTTCAAAAATCCCTTCTATGGGGTGCGATGGGCGAGAAATGACAAATGGCAGTGTCATTTTGCAAGGTGGAGAGGCAATGGAAGCTTCCAGAATCTTCTCTTGTGACACTTGCCTCTCTGAATTCGACCAAGGATGAGTAAGAGATCATCAATCTCCAAGTGGAAGCAAGAATTATCAGAGGGAAGACACTAATCAAATCATAAGCTGACTCATCTCCATTACAGATATCTATATATGGATCCCTCACCCCAGAGATCCAGAGGCTGGAATTTTGCATATTGTAAGGAATTGCTGTTGGTTTCTTGAGACAAACATCAGATTGTTGGGTGATCTAAGCTTTGTATGAGGTGAAGAGGGGCTTCTTTGCTGAGAGGTTGATGCTGGGTTAGAACAACTGGTTGTAACTATTCTTGGCTCTTTCTTGTTTATCAATAAAAGCTATTCAAGTTTTCCTCCATGCTCTTGTGTCATTGATGTTTGCTACATTTGTATGGTCAATTTACATCTGATCCTAGATTGTTTATGATTATAGATCCATGTATTTGTATAGTGCTATGCTACTGTGATCTTACAGGTACTTTGTGAAGCTGGGCATGCAAGGGAGCAGATAGCTAAAGACTATCAAAGAAGAGAGGAATCAAATCAGGAGATTAGTGCAAGACAGAGGTTGGTCTTCCTATTCCTCTCTATCTATAATTCATAAAGGAAAAACGAAAGTAGCTTTTCTCTGTTTGTTTCTAAGGTAGCTGTCACACCTTAGTGGGATAGAGCAGTTCTATATAGACACTTTTCCCTGTAACAAAATGGCGACTCCGCTGGGGACTAATTAGTTTGTTTGTTTATCATTCTTTGTTGTCTGTTTCATAAACTTACAAGTAGCATTCGAACTGCATTTGCCATAACAAATGCAAAGTAGATAAATGTTGCTTCAATCCATCTGCTGGATCTGTTTATGATTTAAACAACTGATTCACAAACTATCTGATTGCCCTTGTGATAGCTCTTAGATCCTCCTTAGATCTACCCCTGATTGTTGCATTACTGATTTTTTTTTACTCGGCCAAAACCCAAGAACTGAACTGCAAACTGTGACCCGAAACCCAAACAGAGTCTCGTTTCTGGCCCAGCACAGGTACTGTTCAGAGAATCTGAACTTCAGCGCACTTCTCGAGTGGACAAGGTGCGCTGATTAGACTAGGCTCTATGCAGTTTTGGTTTCTGTGATTCATTCTTTCCAGTTCTATTCCTGAATTTTGCTGCCTGTGATCAGTATATGTCTGTTTGAAACCCCTTTTCCTTGCTGTTATTCCGCCTCCTTTGTACAAAAGAACTGTAGATGTTTTTGTGTGTTTTTTGATTCATTTTCAGTTCTCCTTTGCAAAAATAGCATAATCATACTGTCGTCCTTTGATTTGAAATTGTCACAAGTGTCGATTTCAATCGTAGGAAAGAGTTTGATTGTTGTTGATGGTCGATTATCCTGTTACTGTTGTTTTGGTTTGAATTTGTAATTTTCTAGTGTCAAGAACAAGTATTCATTTCAAAATCGTAAGGTGTTGTGATCGTCTCCATTTTTTATTTCGAAAAGAAACTTGTTGATATTTGTCGCTTGAAAAGAAATTCAGCTTTATGCATCAACTTTCTTTTTAGCATTCATATACTAAGAAAGTCGAAAACAAATACATGCATGTGCATTTGCATATAGACAGTCTGATTGGCGTGATTTAGGGAAGTGCATTTAGAGTGTGCTCTTTGCTCTTTGTGAAAGGATTCTGTCTTTATTTTCCTTAGTAGCTAGGATTTTCATTGCACAAAGAGGATAAAAAGTTTGTTTATCATCTTAGATTGCATTTTAGGAATTACATCTACATCTCGCGGTGAACCTGAAAGGAAAACTTCATAAACAAGATCAACTTAAAATAAATTCAATGAATCTAACAACGCTTTGGAACTTAACGCACAACATTTAGAAGTTTAGGCTAGAGACGTATTCGGCGTTGTAAAGCCTGGTAACTGTTGTTCTCACTGATGGTTGGGTGCTTCCTCCACTTTGAGACGATAAGTGCCAGTACGGACTTGTTCTCCCACGTACCGTCGAGTATATTTTGGGAGACCCCAATAGGCTTAATCCTTTATCCATAGGAAGCCGTGTCTGCCGCCCTATCGATCGCAATGCATTGAACACAGCATTCGGGAAGATTGACTACCGCACCGTAAAAAGTATTCTGTAGTTTTGCGATTGGTTTGGTAATCCCTCTACCTAGATTTCCAGAGCATTCCCTTTCGTTCCTTTTCAGACTCCTTAACAGAAAAGGTCCATCTGAGCACTTGTCACTTCAGGCTCATTAAAAATCGAAGGAGACTAGAGTCATCTTTTGTTTTTTCTCGACTCTTAAAAATTGAAAAAACAAGTTGTGTCAAAGCATCTAAAATTCATTTAATTCGGAAACATACTTCCCCTTTGTTTTAGTTGATCGAGTAATCCGCAATCCTGGAAGAAAGTCAATTGAAACCCCGTCGTTCACGGAGGCTTACGAGTCAACCGTCTTTGTCTCCGGAATCGAATATAGTACGAACAAAGCGAACTCGTTTAACCGGTTCCAAATCTCCTGTTAAAGTTATAACAAGTGTTCCAACAACATCAGAGACTTCGGTTACTCCAAAAATTTCTAGAATCCCTGCCTCTACAAAAGAAGTTCAGCATCCACAGAAGGACAATAGTATCGATCCTAGTCTGAGAGTAAACACTTATGTTACCGAACCAGTTCCATTTACAACCGGTTCGGAGAGTCTTGCTCCTCAAACATCTGTCGCTGCCGATTCCATACCTTCTTCGGCACCAGAAATATTCTATGGACCTAACGGTCTTCCCCTTCCACCTGGTCTGATTGCCATAGAAGAGATTGTGGAAGATCCTCCAACTACTACTCCATCGCAATTTGGAGTCGGGATCACTCTATATCCTTCTTCATCAGAAGTTAGTCTACCGCCAGCGGAAGCTCCTGTAGAATCGCTAGGTAATCTTTTGGATAGACTAGAAATGTCTGAACAACCGTCAACATCTAGGACTGTGTCATCTGACACAGCGACGACAGAACTCCCTGCTATCACTCCAACAATGTTCGCTGGTATACCATCTGTCCCAACTAGCTCTCAACCGCTAGAAGGAGCCCACTCAGGGGTCATTTCGACAGTATGGTCTGTTCCTGTTTGTTCAGCCGGAATTATATCTGGAAGCTCTTATGTTGAGTCTCAACAAATTGATCCATTTGGAGGTCAATTTGGGCAATCCAGCCCTCAAGGGCAAACCATTCCTTTGAGTTCTGGATTACCACCGTATGGGGGACACTATGCCCTTTCATTATCCCCTCAAGGAGGACAACCATAGGGGAGTTCACAACAAAATTCGGGTTATGTTGGAATTACCTCTAGCGGTTGGGTACCGATGCTACCTCAACAACCAAGAGTTGTATACTCGATGCAACAATGCTTACCTATGTCAAATATACCGACAATGCCAGCTATTGTGAAGGTGTCGCAAGTTCAAGCACTGCCTGTTGTATGTCAACCTCAGGTTTCTCAGGTTGTGATGCAACAGCCCCTTGACTCTGCGACTCAACCACAATCGCCAACTGGTGGAATGACACAGGTTCAGATGGGTACAATTACCCCTCATCTTGGTCAAACTGTTAGTATCTGGCAACAACACATGGCTTCACAACCATGGCTAGTACAATACCAACAACCGCAATTCCAACAAGTATACCAAGGTTCTGAGCAACAAATATTTGCAAATAGTGGGCAGCCGTATATTCAAAATGGTCAAAATCAACCATTTTATAATGGTCATGCCCACCAACCTTACCAAAGTTACCAGCATCAAATGCATTATGCCAGTATGCAAAGACCAACTACTCAGGCAATCCCATCTTATCCTGGGTATGCTTCACCTAACCTGAATCAACAGTTACCCTTTGTGGAAACTTTAGAGTTACCTGATTTAAATCGGTTAAAAAACGATCCAATCGCTTATGGCCCTTGGTGGCCAGCGATTCCGCATAAAATTCCATCGGATATTCCTAAATTTAATGGAAATCCGGGTGAAGATCCATCGAATCATGTGATGACCTTTCATCTGTGGTGTTCATCAAACACCCTAAATGATGATTCGATAAGGCTTCGCCTTTTGCAGAGGACGTTAACTGGTCCAGCGGCAAAATGGCACATCGAATTGCCTAGAGCTTCATTCGACAACTTTAGTACCTTAGCCACAACCTTTTTAACCCATTTTCAATTACCAATAAGGTACGAAACGGGAACGAAACTCCCCACCAACTTCAAACAGACGACGGCCACTCACATATCTGATCATATACATGAGTGGTGACGTCATCGTAGAATGGTAAAAACGTATGTTCCCGATCAGCTCTTAGCTGAATCGTTTATCAAGTCATTACTACCTTCCATCACGGAAGATGTGGCAAAGGGGGGAGTCGTAACAGAAGAGCAAGTTATCGCTCGTGCACAATATTTGGACTTGATTTACACTCAGTCCGACACGCTCTACGATAAAATACCTGACGCCCCTAGACCGGAATTCTCAGTTCCTCCTCCTCCTAAATCGAAAAATGACTCTCATGCCGGCGATGGCGTGATTGGCACAACAGACACGAAATCGACAAAGGCTACATCCAAAAAAGCCCGTAAGATTTCAAGTCAAAATGCAAAAGATGAACTTCTTGCCTCGGAAGTAAATGCCGTATCGACAGATAAAGGCAAAGAAACCAAAAAACCAGGGGGCAAGAAGAAAGGCAAAGGGAAGAAGAAGAAACAGGAAGAATCATCACCTGAAAAATCTTCTGCAAACCCTCCTGGAGATAGGAAACCAAAAAATCCATGCTTTATATGCGATGAGGATCATTGGACCACAAATTGTCCACACAGAGCTGAGCTTAAAAAATTCTTCAAGAATTCAAAAACCTCTGCAGTGTTAACTGATCCGTTTCCAAATCCAGGAACAAATCTGGTTGAAAGTGGAAATGCTTCCCCGTCTCAAGTGCTAATGTTGTCAGTTTCAAAATAGAAAAATGATGCTTTGATATCGACAAGGAACAAAGATTATGGGAATCCACAGCTGTTGAACAACAAGGATAAAGATCAACCTAGTAGTTCGACAACAACTTCGACAGAAGTTGCACCGCCCATCACTCCTGAATTGACAATAAAACCGCCGAAGGGAGTAGTACACATGTCGATGTTTAATCCCCGTGCTAGAGCGGCACAACATTATAATATAGTGGAAGATTTGGCCCAATCGCCATCCGCTATGTCGACTCTTGAAGTACTACAAAATTGCCCATCCCAAAAGTAGGCTTTATTATCAGCCATTGGTGGGATAGACCCAAAGGATTCCAATCTTGTATCCTTCGATCATAAAGGATACGATCCCCAATTACCAGCTCAACTAGCTTTCCTTGTTCAAGTGAAAGCCCTCAACAAAACTGTTCATCGAACAATTATTGATGAGGGGGCATCTACATGCATTATGTCGATGAGTTGCTGGAAAACTTTAGGATCTCCAACCTTGTCGCAATCTTCGACGACATTAAAAGCATACGACGGAAGGACATATACCCCATATGGTATTCTAAGTAACTTGAAAGTTGAACTAGGAGGGAAAACAGTAGAAATAGATGTTGAAATAATCGATGGAAATCTTGATTACAACATCCTACTAGGAAGACCATGGATATATGTTATGGTTGCTGTCGTGTCGACCTATTTTAGGAAGATTGCATTTCCCTTTCAAGGAGGGATTACAATCGTCGATCAACAAAACTTCCTACCCAATGGTTCTCAAGTTACAGGAAGCATTCCTATGATCCATGGAAGCCCATATTCGCTTCAAAATATCGGAATAGGCCTACTAAAAGACCCTATATTAATGGGAACTTTCGCCCTTCCACCTCCAATCAATCTGGCGGAAGTAGCCGGTAGGAACCTGCAATATGATATCTTCTAAAAATATCTCAGAAAACGATATCGGCATGGATCATGCAATGGTTTTGCCTCCAAGACCAACGGAAATATTGTACCAATCAATGTTCCTAGCCTGGATGGCAAACCCAAATCAACGCTCATCAAGCGTTTGGATAGATACGTCTAAATAATATGGTACCCCTTCAGATCCTTGGTCGCGAGTGCATGTCACCGACGAAGGAATTGTCCAATCAATGGTAATTGAAGGGGCACCATGGAATGATTCCCACCATCATTCTCTTCTTCCAGATTGTGGAGAAGATACTCAAGATGACCTTTATCATCCTTCGGTTTTTTATTTTCTATCAAATACTGTAAACACGGTGGATTCCGAGCGAAACTTGTCCAACATTGAAGAGACTATTGCCATAAATATCTCGACCAAAACAGATGTTGTAGAGAATATTTATGTTGGCAAAGGTTTTTCTCCTTCAGAACTGGAAATATATAACGCTCTTTTTTGTGAATTCAGAGATGTCTTTCCTTGGTCATATAGTGAAATGCCAGGCATTGACTCGAGTATCGTTGAACACGAAATTAAGATGTATCCAGATGTCAAACCAGTACGACAATGGCTACGGCAAGTGCACCCCAAGAAAGCCGCTGCCATTAAGGCAGAAGTTGAGAAACTTCTCCATGCTGGTTTCATTTACCCAGTTCCTCTAACCGATTGGGTATCGAATATTCTCCCTGTTATGAAAAAACAAGGAACAATTAGAGTGTGCGTCGATTATAGGGATGTAAATCAAGCTTGTCCAAAAGACAACTACCCTACACCCTTCATCGACCAGATAATTGATGAATGCGCCGGATGCGAAATCTTTTCATTCATGGATGGATTCTCCGGGTATAATCAAATAAATATCCGCCCACAGGACCAGTCAAAGACTGCATTTATTTGTCCATAGGGCACATTCGCATATCGAAAATTACCCTTTGGTTTAAAGAATGCAGGGGCGACGTTTCAGAGGGCAATGAATTATGCCTTCCATGACATCAAAAACATCGTTCAACCATACCTCGACGACCTTCCGGCTCATTCGCGAAAGTGGACTGATCACCCACAGCATTTAAGAGCGATATTTCTACGTTGCCGACACTACAAGATACGACTCAATCCACACAAATGTGTATTTTGCGTCAGTTCTGGTCGTTTGCTTGGCTTTGTAGTCTCAAAGGACGGGATTCGTCTCGACCCATGTAAGGTCCAAGCAATCGTAAATTTGCCTCCACCTTCAAATTTGCTTCAGATTCAGAAACTCCAAGGGAAAGCAAACTTTCTGAGGAGGTTCATTCCAAATTACGCTGAACTTGCTAAAGGTTATACGCGTCTTTTGAAAAAGGGAGTAGCCTTTGTCTGGGATCAGGTTGCGCAAGCTTCCTTTGATGCTTTAAAAGAATCCCTAATGAAAGCATCATTAATGTACTCTCCCGATTATCAAAAAGATTTTAACCTGTATCTGGCTGCAGCGGATACGACCATCGCAATGGTTTTAGTTCAAGAAGTACACGGAATTGAACATCCTATATATTATTTAAGTAAAAACTTAAATGATACATAAAGAAAATATTCTTATGTTAAAAAGCTAGCGCTCGCAGCTATTCAAGCGATACAGATATTTAGACACTATGTCCTCTTTCGAAAAACTACCATTATGTCCTTTGTTGCGACAATTGTTGGGGGGCAAATATTCAAAATGGATAGCAATCCTACAAGAGTTTGATATGGAATTTGTAAAATCCAAGTCAAAGAAAGCTCTGGTTTTCGCAGAATTATTATGTGATCTCCCATCATCGTCCAACGATGAAACATCCGAAGAAACAATCGTGGACGAAAGCTTGTTTCTGATATCTTCAAGCAATGAATGGTATGGAGATATAATAATTTATCTCCAAACCCAAAAATATAGGCCAAACACCTCCCGCTCCGAACAAAAACATATCCGATACCAAGCAAAAGACTACATGATCGTCGGTGATACACTTTACCGTCGCGGTATCGATATAGTTCTGAGAAGGTGCCTCACGCATGAGGAGGCCGAAAAAGTCCTAAATGATTGTCATTCAGGCGCGTGTGGGGGGCATCAATCCGGTTATGCTACAACGCAAAAAATCTTACGAGCAGGATACTTCTGGCCAACAATGTTCAAAGATTGCATAACCGCAGTCAGAATTTGCCATGCTTGTCAAATTTTCGATAGCAAAACCAGAAGACCACCCGCACCTCTGCAACCAATAGTTGTTGTTGGGCCATTCGCCAAACGGGGCATCGATTTCATGACATGTAACCCCACCTCGACCGGGAGGCATGGGTATATCATAGTCGCAGTTGACTATTTTACCAAATGGGCCGAGGCGATGCCTACATTAGATAATACTGGTGAAACAGATGCCCTCTTCTTTTTCAATCATGTAGTTGCCAGATTCAGCGTACCACAAGCTATAGTCACAGATCATGGATCACACTTTCGCAATCACATGATGGTTGAATTAGCTGCCAAACTAGGGTTGTCTCATGACAGCTCTACTCCATATTACCCCCAAGCCAACGGACAAGTTGAAGCAATCAACAAGGTCCTGAAACGCATGCTGCAAAGGATGATTGGAGTTCACAAAAGAAGATGGCACCTAATCCTGTACTCAGCTTTGTGGGCTTACCGAATATCGATAAGGAATGCAACCGGGTTTACACCTTTCCAACTGGTATATGGCCTGGAAGCAGTCTTACCAATCCAGTGCGAAATCTCGTCCCTCAAACTCGCAATTGATCTCCTCCCCGGAACTTCAGAAGAAGAAACTCGTTTCGTGGAACTAATCCAATTGGATGAAACCCATCGTGATGCCGCTTTGGCTAACGAAGCCCATAAGAAACGAGTCAAAGCACAGTTCGACAAAAATGTCAAACCCTGTGTCTTCTCAGAAGGTGACTTGGTCTTGCTTTACGACCAAGAATCCGATAAATTGGGAGCAGGTAAATTTAAGTCTTTATGGATGGGCCCCTATATTGTTAAACGGGTGTTAGCAAAATGAGCCTACGAGTTAATGTATTATGACGGAATTCCACTGGCGCAACCTCGTAACGGGTTGTACCTCAAGCGTTACTATGCGTAATGGTAACCTGTATGCTTTTGTTATGTTTTTGTTTTCGCTAAAGTGTTTATTTTGGTCAAGTAACCCACTTTTTACATTTGTTGCAGATGTCAAACCTATTGGAGTCATGTGTTGGATATGCTGACGGAGCGAGTCGTAGTTCACGGAACCTATCTTCCGCAGCCTGGGCCATTTTTGATCCAAGCGGCGAGTTAGTAAGTTTCAGAGGGGTATGTATTGGTCGATCAACAAATAACATCGCTGAATATAGCACGTTGATAGAACTTCTCTCTGATGCCATCACACATGGTATACGCCGACTGATTGTCAAACTAGACTCACAACTCGTAATACTACAACTCACTGGTATCTATTCTGTCCGAAATCCAGCTATTTATCGCATGTTCCTAAGGGTTAAGATTTTGGAAAGACAATTTGATTTTATTCAATATCAACATATTTCCAGAAACTTAAACACATTAACTGACTCATTGGCAAATTAAGTGTTAGATAGACATTTGCAACATTTATAAAAATAAACATACCATCAATGTTTGCATTTGGATCATGTAACTTAACCAAAATAAAACTCCAAAAATCAAAAATATATATAATTGTTTATGGTTTACACATAATGTTCTGTAACCAAGACAAAATTGGTCAAATGACCAAAAAACTCAAAAATGCTAGGGGGCACCCTAGTCTAATGATGCTCGTGATAGCAAGTCACAGCCTGTGCGATCATGCGTAAGAGATGAGTCCATCGTTTTGGCACACCAGTAGTATTCCGCTGCAACCTCAAGGGCAGCTCGTCAGTCCTCACATCTGGAATACCAAGAGTGAGGCCCTCAACCTGCTCCTGTAATGTTGTGAGAGTCTGGGCCACATCGAGGTCATGAAGGATAGCCCTTCCAACAGCCTCTCCTACTGGGGCGGCAACTGGCACTCTCAGGCATGCTACGGGCCAAACAGGACCAACATCTGCATGTACACATGAGTTTGATTAAAGTCTTGATAGAATAAAGCACAAGGACATTATAAATAAAAAACGATAAAGAGGAATATGGTCAAAGGATTTACCAATGGCGCCCCACTGTTCGCCATCCGACAGTACTAAATCTGGATCACCCCGGAAGTCCATGCCAGCATATGGATACTCAGAATAAACCATCTCCTGACGATCAAACCACCTAAAGAAGGTATCAGAAAATGAAATCTGAGACTGACCAGCATGCCTAGACATATGGTCAACCCATCTCTGCATACGTGGTTCAGTAGGTGAAGGTAAATCGAGTGCAATATACTGCGGCTGCATCAGTGGTATCTTCTCCAAGGAAAAGGTGGTCAAAATAGAACCATACCCAAAGTTCTTCAACCTCCCGCTCTTTATCTTGGTCAACTGTTCTTTCATCACAATAAGTACTGCGTCGCACCAGTTGAACACCTTCGGTTGGAGGCATTCCAAGGCATACTGCATATAAGATCGGTTGGCTACATGAAGAGCCGCACCACCAGCCATCCTACCAAAAGTAAATAGAATAGTCCTGAGGGATCTGTCAGTGACATCACGGATGATGATCTTGCCGTCTTTACTCGGCTGAGATCCCTCTCTGCAATACCGGCGAACATAATCTCTCACAGAGTCACCTCCTCGGGCCGAACCCGATAAAGAGATGGGGGCACCCCGCCTCGACAAGCCAGTTAAGAAATAGATGTCAACTACAGTCAAGGGGATATATTTGCCCCTGATATGGAACACCTGGTTGGTAGGATCCCAAGCATCGAGCAAATACTGCAGTAAGTTGATCTGTTGTCTCATGCTAGAAATGCGGAAAAACTTCAGCAAGCACAGTTCCGCAGTGCGTTTACTGTAACCGGATCATGTAGGGCAAGCATGTCCTCTTCTTCATGCTCACGTTCTTGCCATGTAATGGTCATCTTACTCCAAAGATCTCTAAAAAACAAACAAGAGAAGAGTTAGATCCTGATTTTGGTAAGAAACAGGAAAAATTTCCATCAAAAAACTATGCATAAAATTCCTTCTCTGCGCCCATTGCACCTACAGTAGAGCTCTGGGTGTGTTGCATGTCAGATGGCCATTAGACAGGCCAACATCCAATACACCTTTCGATACACAGAGGCTGCGCTGAAGGCAGAAAGAGTTTTTCAAACCCCAGGGGCTCAGAAAAACTGGGAATCAAGCTCAGAATGTAAAATGGAAACCATGAAATGGAAGAGCTCAGGTTTAGCTCCTACCTGGTCCAGACGGCGCCGAGAATCATCCACAGAATCTCCCGAAATCAGCTGATGAAAACCAAAGGGGGAAAGCACCTCCAAAGCTCCAACAAACCAAAGTTCAAATGAAATGGTAAAATGAGAGGTAAAAACACTTTTTCATTACTTTTTACGTAGTTCAAAGTAAAATATTAGTGTTCTAACTCGTTTTTCAAGCATTAATTGTTCATTTCTGACTAGTTTGATGAAGCATTTGAAAATATAGTACGATATTTGAAAGAAAAAAGCTATTTATGGTAAAGTCAAAAAGAGACCATTCAATCGAGCAGTTTTAGCACATAGTTCAAGCTCGTTAAAAAATAAACATAAGACATGAGAAAATGTTTCCCCCCGCGTTTAAGCTCATTAAAAAATGAACTATTCCTCGATAAATAACCATCGTGAATGTAGTATTTCAGCCATAAAGCCTTGGTCGTGTTTGCACCATCACCTCCACTTTTGCATTGGTCGATCATTCACCTCCATTTGATCGTTTACCCATTTTGAGGAACAGCTGCGAAGAGTGATCTCACTAGCCATCCTTGTAACACTGTCGTGATTGGAAAATTCCAAACCTTACCTGGAATCAGTTGCTACCCATTTTATCACTCGTTCCTCAAAAGATGAGTCTCCTTTAAGCTCTTTTCAACTAACTCGTAAAATATGAAAAGATTGCCGAGCCATTGGCCTCTCCAGCTCGTTAAAGGGACCGGAAGTGCTATCTCTCCTCTAAATTTTAATCTTTTTGGACCTGAGAGATTATTACACAAAAAGATCGAGCGCTTGTTTTGTTCGGCTCATTAAAAGTATCGAAAATTCATCCCTTCTGTATTGTTTTATACCTTTTCGGACTTAAGGGATTAGATGATGAAAAAGGAATTTTGGAGTTACCTTTACGTTCCTTTTCAAACTCTTTAAAATTGAAAAGGATCGATTTATCTTTGTCGTTAAACTCGTTAAAAGTGTAATAGCGACAAACTTGTCTATAGACGAGAACAAGTTTCACTATCGCTAGGCTCGTTAAAACATAGCGATGGGTTTGCCCGAAGGGAAAATTATAGAACAAGCATATGTTATCCTCCTCAAGCTTGACAAAAATAAAGAGGTACTGGTCAACAATGACTGGGGAAATTGGGAAGAAAACTTGAAGAAACTTTGTTGGTAGCAAGTCGCTCTTGAACATGACACTTCCACTCCGCGTCCGAGTCGGGTTGGGTTGTTTCATTCACCGGTCACATCACCATGGTCCCACCATACCATCCACATTCGGGGTTAATGCTACCAATCCATCACATCAGTGTCACCGATATGTTCAAGAGAAGTCATTTAGAGAATTCACCTATGTCTCACCCACTACCATACATTTATACTCCATTCTTTCATGACCGCCACCCTGAACCTTATATCACCAGATTGTTTTCACCTCCATTAAAATCATTTGCTCCGTTCCATGTCATTGATGTGGGATTCATTAAGGCCCTCCTGTGACGGATCGCTTCTTGTCGACATCAGCTCATTATCCAAGAAGTTGATCTAGGAACACCCCATTTAGTACTTTGAAGCTTGCATGCCCCAATGGCAAGTTTCTCACTTCCGACGACAGGTTCACATCAATGGCCTTCGACCGAAAGATTTTGCGTGGTGTTCGACACCAAATCCTTTATTCACACCACGTGAATTGTACTGCAGTACCTTGAGGGTCATTATCATTATCGGTGATTCCTCTCGCGCATGTTAAAAGCTTACATCATTGGCTGGTAATCAGGCGATGTCTTTCCATGTTCGACTCCAGAACAGCTTTCACATGGATCGACTTGTACTTCGAGTGAAGATCGAACGAGATTGAAGACCCCAGATCTAGTTTCATCCATCTGGGCTGCGATATATATTCAGGAAAATGAAGACATCAAATGTACATCAGTGCTGCACAGATAATCATCCAATCAAAAGGATGATGGCTCTATCAGAATCATCAGTCTACACTCAGACGATTGTCTGTCCTATGTACATGAAAATGAATTTATAGAGCTGAGCATGGGAATGCCCGCCTCAGCTAGATCATGAAAATATTATGAAGATAATGTATTGTATTGTATCTTATTACAGGTCTCCTCCCAGCTTGAAAGAACTTCGGATCCTCATAATAAAGCATTTCACCCGACATCAAAAGATTAACGACCTCATGCTTTAGGGGGCAACTGTTATAGACATTTTTGGGCACTACAACCCCAAGCATGAAATTTCCATAAACCAAGGGCTCCTAAGTCCCTAAAAGTGTTGTTCTAACCCCTAAAGGAACAAGGTAAACAGATTACAGCTTCTCCCAGAAGTTCTCCATGAACAACTGCTTAGAATTGGTCAAAACAGGATCATTTCAACTGCTCCACTGGCCAAGTGCATTGCATCTCACCTAAATACACTGTGTGGGTGCGTTGAATTTCAAAAAGCCCTTCTATGGGGTGCGATGGGGGAGAAATGACAAATGGCAGTGTCATTCCGCAAGGTGGAGAGGCAATGGAAGCTTCCAGAATCTTCTCCTGTGACACTTGCCTCTCTGAATTTGACCAAGGATGAGTAGGAGATCATCAATCTCCAAGTGGAAGCAAGAACTATCAGAGGGAAGACTAATCAAATCATAAGCTGACTCATCTCCATTACAGATATCTATATATGGATCCCTCACCCCAGAGATCTAGAGGCTGGAATTTTGCATATTGTAAGGAATTGTTGTTGGTTTCTTGAGACAAACATCAGATTGTTGGGTGATCTAAGCTTTGTATGAGGTGAAGAGGGGCTTCTTTGCTGAGAGGTTGATGCTAGGTTAGAACAACTGGTTGTAACTCTTCTTGGCTCTTTCTTGTTTATCAATAAAAGCTATTCAAGTTTTCCTCCATGCTCTTGTGTCATTGATGTTTGCTACATTTGTATGGTCAATTTACATCTGATCCTAGATTGTTTATGATTATAGATCCATGTCTTTGTATAGTGCTATGCTACTATGATCTTACAGGTACTTTGTGAAGCTGGGAATGCAAGGGAGCAGGTAGCTAAAGACTATCAAAGAAGAGAGGAATCAAATCAGGAGATTAGCGCAAGACAGAGGTTGGTCTTCCTATTCCTCTCTATCTATAATTCATAAAGGAAAAACGAAAGTAGCTTTTCTCTGTTTG
Organism: Pinus tabuliformis; assembly: GCA_031772625.1. NCBI lineage: Eukaryota > Viridiplantae > Streptophyta > Pinopsida > Pinales > Pinaceae > Pinus > Pinus tabuliformis. The sequence goes on along the minus strand of CM062819.1, from coordinate 11,347,208 downwards.
TTTCTAAGGCAGCTGTCACACCTTAGTGGGATAGAGCGGTTCTATATAGACACTTTTCCCTATAACAAGCCACTACTAGAAAGAATCTATGTAGGGTTACTTATACAATAATCAAATATTGTAGTTCTCCCCAATATTAACATGAAGATGTCAAGATGCACCTATTTGACTATTCTTTAGAGGGTGATGCTTTGAATTGGTTTCACAATTGTCCTCAAGATTCTTTCGCTTTTTTACAAGACATCATCAATGCTTTTGCAGATAGATATGGTGATCAAGGTGGATCGCCTTATGCCCCTAATACTATGCAATAGAATGAAAGTGATATTGTAAATGATCCAACTGTCAATGAAATATTTCAAGACAATTCTCCATATCAGAATGTGCCATCCACTTGTACAGTTGGAAGACAAATCCATGACAGTGGAAAAGTAGAAACAAGTTATCAAATTAGTGTCGACAATGAAAGGGAGAATGATACGAATCTTATAGAAGAACTAAAGTATTTGGTTAAAGACATGCAGTTCAATCAAACACAACTGGTAAAAAATATGGATCTTAATCAAGAAAAATCTATAACTGATTACGTCAAGGATATGAGAACTTTGTATACTCAACTGGAAAAATGTGATGAGGAGATGGAAATCATGAAAATTAAACACTCTGACCATGTAGCTACCGTAGTAGAAAAGTGTGCTCAAAATATGGAGGCTATGAAGACCGACATGCAGAGTCAGCATGCTAAGGAAACAGAAACCATGAAATATAATCATGACAAAGTAATAAAAGATATGGAAGCTGGTTAGATATGTCTTCAGAATAAGTTATTGACCATGGAGGAAAACCATGCCAAGGAAGTCAGTGTTATGAAGGTTGAGCACTCTAACCAAATGGACACCATAACAATATAGGTACAAAAATTTCAACATCAGTCAGGGGATGAAAGAAACAAGGAAACGTCAATAGATCATAAGCCTCCTTGTCTGCTGCAACAAGCTCCATCTTATTATGAAGAGGTCATTTGTTCCATTGACAAGTGGCTAATTGAAGGTGACCTAGATAAAACAGAAATTGATAAGAATCAAATGCAGAATGAAGAAAGACATGTCATGCATATTCTACACGCTTCATCTAAAAGTTTTTAAGTAGAATGTTCAACATCATCAGTGATACAACCTGCCACAAAGAAAAAGTGCAAGAGAAAGAGACTGAGGAAGCGGTTTGATGCATCTGATGGATGCGAGAAACTTTATTTTCGGATAGGAAAAGTCCTACCATATGCAAGATTGGACATGGCACATCTGAGAAGCATCCAACAGATTTTCCTGAAAGTAGGCAAATGCTCAGTATGCACTATATTGAACACATCTGATGCCATGGAGCATCTTTGTATTGTATTTCTAATCTTATACCCTATTATTTCAGTATTTCATTTTGTAGTTAGATTTGTGTTTTTCATGTTATTGGGATAGTTAATAAATGAAGAGCTGATATCTTTCTTGTGCTTAATGTTATATGATGATTTTTGGATGGATGTTATGTATGTTATGTTGTGTGTTGCGTGGATGCAGAATCTAGATTCTCACATTCCTTTGGTGTAGCAACGTCTCACCAAGTAGATCCAGATGTTGAGCACTACGTGTCAATGACCCATAGCAGTACACCCCCTTTTTCGCAAAATGGATAGCACCTAATCAATTTTTTCACACCTTACAACTATAATCATCATCAATTTCACTTCCAAGATGATATGTAAACCCTTTCTACATGTGTATAATGTAAATAATCTCAGCAGATCCTTGGCATGTATGTAATTGCCTAGGTAAACCTATTTTTCTGGTGACGATCAACATTCCAGGAGGTTTTTGTCTCACCGATCCATTCTCGGATAATCAGCAAAGTTTTCCTTCAGTCTTATCCCAAAGCTGGAATGTCTTTTGTCGCTGGGATTTTAGGCGAGTCCTAGTGTTATAGATCGGGTCTATGTAAAAGTGATTTGGGAATAATCCTAACTATTTGGTTAGGTTATTTTATTACAAATTGCTTGTTCTACTAGATTATATTTGTGTTGCAGAAATGGGTAGTTTGTGAGGGTCTATCACAAATAGGTTTTCCCTCTTGAGATGTAAAAAATATGAAAATCATGATGTAAAGTGTTTGGAGGGTTGAAAAAATAATTTATCCCCTCATAGGTTAATTAATTAAATTTTCTAGCAAAAAATTAATTAAAATCCTAAGTCAGAAATTTAATTAATTCTAGGTCCTAGCTAAATTTAAATTCTCAGAAGGCAAATTTTGTCGGTCCTTAAAAAATAAATTTTAAGAGGTCTAGGGACTAAGGTAAATTAATTAATTTGATAAATTTTAAGCCTTTGCTCCTCGGGGTTATGTCAAAGTCAAAATTTTGAGGAAATTAATTCAAAATTTTAATTTTTGAATTAATTAAAATACATTTAATTGAAAAATTCGAATTTCCTCAAGAATTTAAAATTTCGACGGATGAGATTAAAAACCATTTTGATCCTCATCAACGGTCGAGATTTCTTTGATGATGATCACTCGAACTAGATGTTGGAGGATTTATCTTTAAATAGGAGGTTATTTGTCAGTCAATAGATCCAACCTTTGAGTCGTGTGCTAAGCAAAAAGTTCTCGTGTACATTTTTATTCAAATAATAAAGAAAGACTTTGGGGTTAATTTTCATCGGTGTTACTCTTCATGGAAGTACTGTAAGATGTATCTTTTTTCATGTGTAAATTTTTTTTAGCCATTGATAATAGCTTTTGAAGATTGATTTGAGTACAAGTATCTTGCTAAGTCGCTAGAGTTTAAGTGATAATTTAAATTTGAATGTAATAGCAGGTATCTCTATTTATCTGAATTTTATTATCATTTTCTCGCTCTATTTTGATGGTTGAATTGAGTTTTGCAGGAAAGTCTTGATTTTTAGATCATCGGGCATTTGGGGAAGTTTTCAGTTAGACTAGCCAACTCCCGATCCATGTTTTCTGAAGAGCCTAGCTTAATTTGATCTCAGTCTTATCATAAGATATTATTTTACTGGTGATGCATGAAGGGTTTTGAGCTCAACACCTCCTTTAAACTTTAAAATTTTAATTTTGTTATGCTCTCAACTTGCAAAATGATACCCAATACAGAATATGCGAAGAAAAGATACCCAGAACACAGAATAGCAATGATTTTATTATTCAGAGAGTAATGTTCACTTGCCTCTTCAAGGGGGCAACCTCCAATAGAGCAGAGCTCGATTACAAAATAAGACACGATACTCCTCGCAGGGAGTCTCTATCCTTTATATATGACTCATACATGCAATACCACGGGCCAATACCGTGGGTTTTATTGATACCATCTATCTAATACTACGGCCCATTTGCAACTAACTGTGGTCCCGTCATTAATTGCAGGTTAACCACTTACAAACATTAATATGGGCTTTATTGACTCTTGACTATGACGTGATCCCATGACATAAATAAGGGGGTTAGGGTGGGACCCTAACATGCCCTCCCCCTTAAGACTAGCCTTGTCCTCAAGGCTGAAGCTGCGGAAACTGCTGAAGAATAGTGGCTGGTTCCCAAGTCGCATCTTCCGGAGAAGTGTCTTTCCATTTGACGAGGACTTCCTTAATCATGCGGTCGCGCAGGTGTTTGTCTCTTGTGTCTAGAACCTGTTTGGGTTGAAGCTAGATTGACCCTTCTTCGTCCAATTCAGGTAGACTGGTTTGAACTCGGCAATTGTTCCCGATCACTTTCTTGAGGCACGATACATGGAAAACTGGATGGATTTTTGCAGTAGGTGGCAAAGCCAACTTGTAAGCCACTTGTCCAATGCGTTGAAGTACTTGGTATGGTCCGTAGAATTTTTGAGATAGCTTCTGACAACCCTTGTCTTTGAGTGATGTTTTCTTATATGGTTGCAGCCTCAAAAAGACCTGATCCCCTTCTTGAAATTAGTGCTCTGAGCGATGCTGGTATACCTGTTGCTTCATGCGGTTCTGAGCTTGATGAAGATTCTCTCTAAGATGGGCGAGCATGGTTGCCCGGTGTTGTAGGAGTTGATCCACTGCTTGTACTTTGGAGCACCCCTTGAGATAAGAGGTAGGGGAAGGCGGAAGTTGACCATATACTACTTCATAGGGATTCATTTTGGTCGTGGCATGATAGTTGGTGTTATACCACCATTCAGCCAGAGGTAACCATTGTACCCAAAGGTGTTGCTTTTCTGAAGTGAAACACCTAAGGTAGGTTTCTAGACATTTGTTGACGGATTCAGTTTGACCATCCGTTTGCAGATGATAGGAAGTACTGAGTTTTAGTTGAGTGCCTTGTATCCCGAAGAGTTCCTGCCAAAAATTACTGGTGAAGATCGGGTCGCGATCGGACACAATAGAAGTGGGCATGCCATGCAATTTGAAAATCTGATCCATGAAATATTGAGCGACCAAAGTTGGTGTAAATGGGTGGGGTAGTGCGCAAAAATGAGCATACTTCAATAGTCGGTCCACAACCACCATGATGAATGACTTGTTCCCGGACTTTGGAAGACCTGTAATGAAATCCATAGAAACTTCCGTCCAAATGGATGTCGGAATGGGCAATGGTTGTAATGTGCCTAGTGTGTTGACTGTTTCCTCTTTGTGGCGTTGACAGACATCGCATTCTGCTACAAAAGTAAGGATGTCCTTTTTCATGCCTGTCCAAAAAAATGATCTTCTAGTGCGAGCATACGTCTTCTGAAAGTCCAAATGTCTTGCAATGAGCGATGAGTGCAATTCTGCCAAAATGCGACCTTTGAGGGTGGATGTTGGGGATATTACGACTCTGTCCTTGTAGCAAAGAATATCATCCTGCCACGAGTAGCCCTTGGTGGAATTTGGATCTACCTGCAATTGAGAAATGAGTTGGGATAGCCCGGGGTGTGAAAACCATTCCCTGCGAGCCTCTTCAATCCATTCTGGAATGGGGAGGGAAATTGCTAGCAGAGTACTTTCTTCCTCAAATTGGCAAGATAATGCATCTGCTACACTATTGTCTTTTCCTTTCTTGTAAATGATCTCATAATCATATCCCAGCATTTTGGCGAGCCATTTATTTTGTTGTGGGGAGGATAGGCATTGCTCCAAAAAATATTTAAGACTCTGATGATCTGTGCGGATTTGGAAACGTCGCCCCAATAAGTAAGGTCGCCAGGTCTCGACGGCATGTAAGATGGCCATCATTTCTTTTTCGTAGGTAGATTGGCCTAGATTCCTCCCACTTAGTTGTTGGCTTGTGAAGGCCAAAGGTCGCCCTTCCTGCATTAAGACCGCCCCAATACCGGTCCCCGAAGCATCACATTCAATGACAAAGGATTTGGTGAAGTCAGGTAGTGCTAAGACTGGAGTGTAACACATGGCGTTTTTTAGAGTGGTAAATGCCTGTTGTGCTTCCTCATTCCAGAAGAAGGAATTTTTCTTTAGGAGTTGAGTGAGGGGCTTCGCTATGCGGCCATAGTTGCGGACAAATTTACGATAATAGCCTGTGAGACCCAAAAATCCTCTCAAGATCTTCAAAGCCTTAGGTTGAGGCCATTCTTGCATTGCCTGGATCTTTTTGGGGTCCACCTTGACACCTTCACGCCCCACAATGTGGCCCAAATACTCAACTTCTTCCATGCCAAACGAACACTTGGATATCTTGACAAATAATTTATGCTTGCGGAGCAGGTGTAAGAGTATATCTACATGCTGAAGATGTGCAGCCCAAGTGCCACTATAGATGAGGATGTCATCGAAGAAGACAAGGACAAATTTCCTGAGATATGGTTTGAGAATGTGATTCATAAGGCTCTGAAAAGTAGAGGGGGAATTACAAAGACCAAATGGCATGACCAGGAACTCATAATGGCCTTCATGAGTTCGGAAAGCAGTCTTGGGAATGTCGACTTCCTTCATACGAATTTGGTGGTAGCCTGAGCGAAGACCCAGCTTAGTGAAGAATTGAGCCCCATTGAGTTCGTCCAGCAAATCGTCAACCACCGGAATGGGAAATTTATCTTTGACTGTCAACTTATTGAGGGCCCTGAAGTCGGGACACATCCACCACTCCCCATCTTTCTTGAGCACCATGACCACTGGGGATGAATAAGGACTAATGCTGGGACGAACGACACCTGCTTCCAAAAGTTCCTTGATGATTTTTTCTATTTCATTCTTTTGGGTGAACGGATATCTGTATGGCCGCACATTTCGGGGTTGGGCCCCTGGAACCAAGGTGATGCTATGATCATGTTCCCCTCGCGAGGGTGGAAGCTCATGAGACTTGTCAAAGACCGGCAGATGGTTATTTAAAATCTGTTGCATCTCAGGATGAATTGGCAGAGACTTGGTTTCGACGACCTGGATGGCATTAAATTGAGCTACCACTCCATGATTGCCCTTTTTTAACAATTTTTCCATCCGATGCGAGCTGATGATAGAGGGGGCTCCCGCCTGGAGTCCACGGAGGGTATGTGTGTAGTTGTTCTGCTTAAAACTCATATATAACTCCTGAAAATCCATTGTGATTGGCCCAAGCGTGCGGAGCCATTCAGCGCCGAGGACAATGTCGCAACCCCCCATGTGTATGGCAAACATGTGGGTTTTCAACTGATAATCCCCCATTTGAAGTTTGACATTTTCACAGCGGCCTTCACATTTCATTGTGCCCCCATCCGCAATTTGGACTTGGAAGTTAGAAACTGCTCGTACAAAACAATGCACTGCTTCTGCGATTTTTTGATGGATGAAATTATGGGTACTTCCACTATCAATCAAGACTACTACTGGGCAATGTTTAAGAAAACCGCTGATTTTGAGAGTTTGAAGGGAAGAAATCCCTGCCAACGCATGCAGCGAAATAACTGGTTTGTGAGAGACATTCTCCTTTGGGTTGTCTTCTTCTAGGGCCTCATGTTCCTCAAGTGGTGGATCTTCCTCTATTGAGCTGTAGTCAGTGGCATCTATTTGAAAAAATTTGGGCTCCTTGCATTTATGACCTGGGGAGTATTTTTCATCATAGTAGTAACATAGTCCTTGCTTCCTTCTTTCGGCCATTTCCGTAGGTGACACCTTTTGGACCTTAAGTGTTTGAGTCGTGTTGTGAGCCTGTGGGAGACGACCTTTAGTGGGGAAATTTGGGCGACTGTATTGGGCTGCTAATGCACGTTCCACATTACGGGCTACCTTGCAAGCCTCTGTCCAAGTGGGAGGGTGGTGCAGTAAGTCTTGAGCTTTGATGGCTTCTTTAAGACCACTGATAAAACATTCCGTGTAGAAATCATTTGAGAGACCCCAAGTGCGGAAGGCTAAAGCTTCAAAAGCTGTAATATATTCGTCCACGGTACCTGTCTGTCGAAGCTTAGTAAGACGACCCAAAAACGAGTCCTCCTGTTCAAAGCGGTCTCGAAGAGCTTTGGTAAATTGGGTCCAAATCTTAAAAGGTCCATTGCAATGTTGATGCCATTCCCACCATTGCCACCTGTTGACCACTACTGGTCAATTTCCCATGCAGTACACCCTCTTTGCTTGGCAGAAAGGGGTAGCACCTGAACGACACGTCCGTGCCATTCTTCAGTCATCAGCAGCTTAATCTTTTTTGTAAACCCAGTCTGCATGTACGAATTGTAAATAATCTTAGCAGATATGTGTCGTTTACGTAAATTTGCCTAGGTGGACCTAACTTTCTAATGATGATCTTTGTCCCGGAAGGTTTTTCGTCTCACCGATCCATGGATTGGCAGAGTTTTCCTTCAAACCTGACCCCAAAGCCGGGATGGATTTTGTCATTAGAACTTTAGGAGAATCCTAGTGTGTTGATCTGCTAGATTATAGTTGTGTCGCAGAACTGGGTGTTTTGTGAAGGTCTGTATTAAGTGGGTTTGTCCCCTTGAGATGTAAATTGTAAAAAGTCATCATGAAATGTGTCTTGAGGGTTGAAAATGTTTTAAATCCCCTCGTGAGTCCTAAGTCCTAGGTTCTAGGTGATGTTTCCAAAGGCTTAGTTCGATGATCCATTTAAAAAAAAATATGAAATAAAATAATAAAATAAATAAAAATTAAGAAATTTTAAAATTTTAAAAATGAAATAAATAAAAAATAATAAAAAATTTTAAAAATTTTAAAATTTTAAAAATAAAATAAAATAATAAAAAAAAAAAAATTTAAAAAAAAAATTTAAAAATTTAAAAAATAATAATAAAAAATTAATTGAATAAATCGATGGATGAGATCAAGAGATGTCTTAATCCTCATCAACGGTCGAGATCATTTCTACATGGATCACTCGAACTAGCTGTTGGGATCATTTCCTTTATATAGGGTCTTAGGTGGTCATTTCAGATCATTCGATTTGTGAGTCAAGACTGAAAAAGCTCTCTTGTAATCTGATTTCTGGTTAATAAAAGAAGACTTTGGGGTCCAAAATCTTGCTGGTGTTACTCTCTGGAATTGCTATGAGATGTTTATTTTTCTGCATATTTCAGTTTTCAGCCATTAATAACAGCTTTTTTTCAGAGTATTGTGAGCACAGGTATCTTGTTCACTTGCTAGGGTTTGAGTGTTGTTAGGGTTTCTGAAATAATGGCAGGTATCTCCATTATTTCCTGAGATCTAGCAGCATTCTTGCTCTCTTTATTAATGGTTGCTTGAGATGTGCAGGAGATCTTTAGGTGAAGGATATTGGTGGGCGTTTGGGGAAGTTCTGGGCTAAACCAGCCGACTCCCACAGGCTTTTCTTTGCAGAGCCCAGCTGATCTTGCCCTGGGTTTATCATTTAAAATTTCTTTTCTGGTTTACATGAGAGATTTTCTGAAATATTATCTGATATTCGAAAATTTTATTGCTGTTATTGTTAAATCTGGCATTTCAGGGGCCACAATTTGTAAATTAACTAGCTGATCTAGGTTTCAAATTCTGCTTTATTACAGTTTTAATTAGGGTTTTTGTTTTCTTGTGTTTACAGGTATAGGGTTTTGATAGATTTCTCAGAGTTTCTGGAGTGAGAGAAACTGAGAAGTTTTTGAGCTCCTCATTTGTCGAAAAATGTTCATAAAGACCTCCGCCATCTGATATCAGATGCCTCAATCCCAGTGACAAATAAAGATTTTAATTCCAAATTTTTGAGGGTCATCACAGTTTTGGTATACGCCTGGATTTTTCACTGGGAAATAAGCTCCTGAATGGGATCTGCGTGAGAGATCACGCCATCCTACAATCGCTGCCGAATTTCTTTTGGTTAGCAGACAAAATCGTGCCCAGTCTCCTCTCACAAGAACAAGCAGCGGCTTCCGTGTGTATACATCTGAAAGGCTCAGCGTATCATCGTATTTTCTTGGGCCTGCGTTAGATTTTTTTTGTCTGAGCCAGGGTCACGACTTCTGGCATTCATCAATTCGTAAGACCGTGGATTGCCTCAAGTTGCAGCACATTTAAATTTCAATGGCCAGATATAAGGCGTTCAAGCGCCAAAGGGCAGACGACATGGATGAAACCGCATTTTGTCAACACACCGGCCATCAAACTGAAGACGCCCACGCAAATTGCTTGAATCACTTCTGCCTGATTGGCTGGAAGTGGCAGGCTCTTAAGTAATCTTCATCCGCCATTGAAACGTCAGGCTGCTTGCAAATTTCAGGCATGAAACTATTCTGCCCCAGGTAATAGAACCGGTTTCAAACGACTTCACCCTCGGGCCAGGTAACGTATGACTGAGGTGAGCCCCTAAACGGTTTCAAATTTTTTTTTTGCGCTGGAAATAGGAGCATCCCTGAGCCCGATATCGATCTGTTCATCAAGTTTTTTTTTCCCGGCCCGCATTTCCTTTAGGGATTTACGCAGAGGAAATGATTCACCGATTTGGTATTGACGTTTTGGTTTTGTTTTAGGAGAGGGTTCACGCATAGTGTCGACTCATTTCTTTTTTTTTGAATTCGATTCCATTGCCTTAGCGTAGTTTTAGTTAGTTTTTTTTTTTATTTTATTTTTTTAGTTTTATTTCATAAATCGTAGATTTTGTTTTATGGTATATATATAAATTAAAAAAATATATATAAAAAGAAAAAAGGGTTAGCGTAGGTCTTAGGCTTTGTTAGATTTATTTTATGTTTTAGATTCTAAGTCTTAGTTTAAATAAAGTTTTAGAAATTTTAGGTTTTGTTTTATTTTTTATATAGTTTAGATTTAAAATTTTCATTTAAAAAAAAAAAAAATCGAAAAAATATAAAAATATTGTGGAAATTTTTAGATCCAGTTATTTCCGGGGATTGTCAGATCTTTCATGCTGAGATCTAAATTTTCGAGTCGAGATGCGAAATTGATATCTGGTTAATGGTTTATGATTCATGGTGGTTTAAAGCATTCATTTTTTTGAAAATTCTCAATTGCTGGATATCGTTTTGGTCATTATAAGAGCATTGTGATTTAGCTGATGATAAATGATTGCTGTTCATGGTCCATATTTTTTTCATATCATTTAACAAGTAATCGTTTTAACCACAATCTCTTAAGGCACTGGTCTGCTAAATTAATCAAATTCATCTAGTGCTTATCTTATCGTGTCTCGTGTCTCCCAACCAACTGGTCGACAGTTGGTCTTCATCATCTCATAGGGTCTACCCCCCTTAGCCGCGGGAGATAGGCTTAAATGGAGGGATCGGGGATCAGAGTGACAGCCCCCGGTCTGAGCGTTGTCGTGTCAATCTGCGCGACAACATTTTTTGGCGCCGTTGCCGGGGATAGAGTTTTTCTGTCCTTGGTTCTTAAATTTCAAGCTTTTCTGTGTCTAACTTCTTGTTCAAGTGGCGACTCCACTTCCTATATTATCTGCAAGAGTGTACACTAGAAGGCATCCAAGCAGTCTGTGCAACCCCACTCCTGATCTTGAAAAGGTTTACAGGGTGCGATCACACAAACTTGCTTCTCGTACACTCCTTGCAAATCTTGGACAAGAAGCCCTTTCCGATATTAATTTGCTCTTTAAAGGTCAAGTTAGGCGCAACACCATGAGTCTGTATGCCCCTTGTGATTTTTCTAACATTCCTGGATCCCCCAATGCTATTCCATCTGTTGGGATAGACAAATTGCCTAATTTTCAAGGAGATAATGCCATTACTGTTAATTCCCACTTGCGAGATTTCAATATATGGATGGCTAAGTATGCTAGATCTCCTGATTTTGATCATGAAGATGTCAGGATGACTCTTTTTATCTTGACTCTAGCAGGTGATGCTTATGACTGATTTACAGAAAAACCTCCAAATTCATTTAACTCTTTACAATCAATCATTAATTCATTTAGAGAAAAATATGGAGATAAGAGAGAGGGAAGACATCTTGTAAGAGCTCTTACTCTGATAAAAAAGAGAGAGGATGAAACTGTTGAAGAATTTAATAGAAGTTTTAATGGTATTATTAGAGAATTACCTCAAGACTATAAACCTATAGATAAAACTCTCCAAGATTTTTACATTGATGCCTTTGGTCCTGAACCATCTTATGAGTTAAGACGTGCTAAACTTACTGATTATCGAGATTGCCAAGCCTTAGCTGTAGAACTTGAAAAGGACAAGGCAGCTTCTGGGAAGTCTGAAATCCCAGGTTTTGATAGGGCTGCTACGAAACTAAAGGAACCTAAGGGAAAAGCAGTCCAAGAGCCAGAAAGTGAGCTTGTTCTTAAATTGCTTCAAAAAATTGAAACTATGGAAATTAATCATAATAAGGAGATAAACACTTTGCAGAATAGATTGATTCAGATGGAAAGAACGCAATCGCAAAATTTTCAGCCTCGAAATAATAATAACAAAAATAATAATTGGCAAAGAAGGGGTCAATCTAGTGAGCAGAGACCCCCTAATCCGCTTACTAATCTGGTAGATGATGCTCCTCCTTACTGCCGTGCTTGCGATGCTTTTCACGAAGAGTCCTCTTGTCCCATTATCAGAAGACTCTTGGATAATGGAATGTTTGGGACAGGTGAGCAAATAAACGTAGTAGGGAGCAAGTTTCCTGTGCCCATGAATGATTGGATAGAGATTAAGGAAAGGAGCTATGATGTTATGGGTCCTTCATCTGCTTTTAGTATTAATAACCTTAAAAATGAAGATGACATCTTGGCTAGGTTATATGGTGAGAAACCCTCTCCTGAGAAAATTTTAGAAATTGCTAGAGATAAGGGTCTGACATACCAAAGAAGGGATAAAGATCAGATCGGGAATCAAATTCCCCCTCGAACTTTAAACCCTGGCATAAACTCTGGAATAGATGTTGATTTGGGAAGTTGGTTTAACAATGCAAAAATATGGGTTCCTGTATCTGAGATCGCTAAGATCCCTTCCCAAAAAGACAAGTTGCTAAAGGCAATTCAGGGTCCTCAAGTCAACACTTCTCAGCAGAAGATTCGCGAGGTTGACTATCATGATGCTCCTATTTATCTACAAATCATAGATGCTGATAACAAAGATCATCAACCCTTCTTTATCACCTTATTAGTCAACGGGTATAAATTGAATAACTGCATGTTGGATTCAGGCGCATCTGCTTGCGTTATGACTAAAAGGGTCATGGAGCAGCTTAACCTAAGAGTTTCTAGACCCTACTATAATATATGTGCTATGGATTCTAAGAAAATTGAAGTACATGGTTTAATCAAGGATTTACAAGTTCACCTTTCAGTTTACCCGGACATCATGGTTGTTATGGATATCGTTGTCGTTGATGTACCTGATGCTTGGGGTATGCTGTTATCTAGAAAGTGGGCCTCTGATCTAGGAGGAAGCATTCAGATGAATTGGTCATATGCTATGATTCCTTCTCCTAGCGGTGATGGTTTTGTTAGGCTAAATAGAGAGCCCGAGAGGAAATTTCATGTAGAAGATCCTAAGAAGCCTCATAACGAAATAATTAGAGAAAAATCTGACATCGGGAACTACTCTATCATGTCCAATTTCATAATTCCTCCCGATGATGAGATTAAGGATCTTAAGGATAACGTCTGGTATATGTACTTCGATGGTGCGTCCTCTAGTCATGGTAAAGGTGCGGGAGTAGTGCTTAAATCTCCCCTTGGTCACATATTCAAGTTTGCCTATCGCTTAGAATTTGAAGCAACCAACAATGTCGCTGAGTACGAAGCTATATTGTTGGGTCTTGAATTGGCCAAAGCTTTGAGGATTAAATTGCTTAGCATCAAGGGGGATTCCGATCTGGTTATCATGCAACTTAAAAACAAATTCACATGTAGAAATCAGAGATTAAGAAACTATCGAAATGCTGTGTGGGATACTATGGAGCACTTCGATGCCCTTAACCTTGAAGCAATTCCTAGAGAGCTAAATAGTTTGGCAGATGAGCTTGCCGTAGCTGCTACCACTTTCCAGTTGTCTGACGAGTTAATTAACGATAAAATTAAAATGGAAGTAATATTCAGACCATATGTTCTAGACAACTCAGAGCATTGGCAAGTTTTTTATGATGAAAAACAAGTCGTTCGTTTTCTCAATAGTTTGGATGAGTTTGAAGATTTTCGGATAATTTCTCAGGAGGATGGATCTTTAAATCATGAACATATCATAAATCCTACTCCTAGAAATGTGGTTGCCTTAGAGCAACATTTTGATCGGCATGATGCCACAAAGCTTAGAGAAGAAAACAAGATGGACCCAGGCGAGTACCTCGAGATCAACATTGGTACTTCTGAAAATCCGAAAATAGTTAAAATTGGTAAAGGTACTAATTTGGAGGAAAGGAAAAAGTTAACCGATTTACTTCATGAATATAGAGATGTTTTAGCTTTTTCCTATGATGAATTAAAAGGCTATAGGGAAGATGTTATGGAGCATACTATTCCCTTAAAGGACGAAAATGCTAAACCCTTTCGGCAGAAACTTAGGCAAATTAATCCGAAATTAGCCCCCTTGGTCCAGAAAGAACTTGCAAAGATGCTTTCAGCAGGGATCATCGCTCAAACTAGGCATTCGACATGGTGTTCGAATTTGGTGATTGTTAGGAAAAAGAACGGTTCAATAAGACTTTGTGTCGATTTTAGAAACCTTAATCTAGCATGCAAAAAGGATAATTACCCTTTTCCAAACATGGAAACTTTGTTGCAAAGAGTAACTGGGTCTGGAATGATGTCATTGCTAGATGGCTTTTCTAGATATAATCAAGTTTGGGTTAAAAAGGAAGATCGACACAAGACCACATTTACAACACCATGGGGTACTTTTGAATACATCAGAATGCCATTTGGGTTAACAAATGCTGGGGCTACTTTCCAGAGGGCCATGGATTATGCCTTCAAAGGGTTAATCGGGAAAATTATCGAAATCTATCAAGACGATCTTACTGTTTTCTCTAAAGATGGTATCAGTCATATAGATCATCTTAGGCAAGTTTTCGACAGATGTAGAGAATATGGAATTTCTTTGAATCCGGCTAAGTCTATTTTTGGGGTAACAGAAGGGAAATTACTCGGTCATATCATTTCTAAGGAAGGAATCAAAATCGATCCCGAACGAGTTGAAGCAATTCAAAGGATCCCTCTCCCGCATAATCTTAAATCCCTTCAGTCTTTCCCTGGAAAGATAAATTTTATTAGAAGATTCATCCCAAATTATGCAGAAATAGCTAAGCCCATTCAAAGTCTTCTGAAGAAAGATGCAAAATTTGTCTGGCAAGAAGAGGGAAAAAAGGCTTTCCAAGAAATCAAGTCCGCTATTGCAAAAGCCCCTGTCCTGGTTAGTCCTAATTACTCCAAGGATTTCATGATTTTTTCTTTCGCTTCTGAAGATACCATTGCCGGTGTCTTGCTTCAAAAGAATCGAGATGGTCACGAGCAGCCTATTGCTTTCATGAGTAGAGCACTTCAAAACTCCGAATTGAAGTACAATACCATGGAAAAGCAGGCTTATGCCCTGGTCAAGTCTCTTAAGCATTTTAAAACTTATGTGGGTTATTCTAAGATCATTGCTTTCGTCCCACATTCTGCTGTTAAAGACATATTAACTCAAACTGATTGCTTAGGGACTCGTGCTAGGTGGGTTACTAAGATACAGGAGTATGATTTAGAAATTAGACCCACCAAGCTGATCAAAGGCCAAGGTTTAGCTCAAATGTTAACAGAAAGTAATGAAAAGACTCTTGGTTTGTTTTGCCTTGACGATCTATCTTCACCAGAATTGAGAAGATTAGCAGAGCATGAATGGTATAAGTACATAGTTTACTACTTGACAAATCTTGCATGTCCTAACCATTTAGTCGCTCATAAGAGAAGGGCTCTTAGACTAAAGGCCACTAAGTATTGCCTTATGAAGGATGGCCTTGGATGGAGAAATCCTGAGGGCATAGTGCTTAGGTGTGTTGACGATGTTGAGTCCAAAAGATTAATCTCCGAATTTCATTCAGGATTTTGTGGTGGTCATTATGCCGCTAGAACTACCACCCACAAAATCCTGAGAGCTGGCTATTATTGGCCTTCGATTTTTTCTGATGTGCACAAGTATGTTAGAACGTGTCAAGCCTGTCAGTTGTTCACTGGGAAGCAGAAGCTTGCTGCCCTTCCTCTACAACCTGTTATTGTGGAGGCACCTTTTCAGCATTGGGGTCTGGACTTCATAGGGAAGTTCCATGAAAATTCTAGCAATGGCTACTCATGGATTTTGACTGCTACCGATTATTTCACTATATGGGTCGAACCCATTCCTGCTAAGAATGCCACTGAAAAGGTGATTATGGATTTCATTGAGAATAACATCATTACTAGATTTGGTGTCCTCGCTAAGATCACTACAGACAATGCCAAGGCTTTTAGTTCTTCAGAGTTTACATCTTTTTGTTTCAAATATGGCATTTTTTTATCTCATTCGTCGAATTACTATCCTCAGGGTAATGGTTTGGCTGAATCAAGTAATAAAAATCTCATAACCATTATCAAGAAGATAGTAGGAGATAACAAGAAGTCTTGGGACAGCAAAATCAAGTATGCTTTGTGGGCAGACAGAATTACTAAGAAGAAGTCTACTGGTAAATCTCCCTTTGAATTAGTTTATGGCTTGGATGTTACCTTACCTGTGGACCTAAAATTGCCAGCCTATCAGCTTCTCCAAAATTTTTCCACTAATAAAGATGTTGTTCAGAATAGGATAGATCAGATCGTGGAATTAGATGAGGCTCGTCGGACACTTTTGAGGCTATATGTAAAAATCAATCTAATATTAAGAAAAGCTTTGATAAATGCTCTCGATCTAGATCTTTGCAGGTTGGAGATATGGTTTTACTTTGGGATCGCAAAAATGAAAAGCCGGGAAAACATAAGAAGTTTGATAGTTTGTGGCTGGGACCATACATCATTAGAGATATAGCCGGGCCAAACTCATTCTACTTGAGCAGATTGGATGGCAAACCACTTGATCTACCAGTAAACGGCCAAATGCTCAAGCTGTTCTTCAGAGATGATATCTGATTCCATGGGGCATCTTCTGTATTGTATTTCTATCCCTACTCCTTGTCTTTTCAGCATTTTATTTCTGTTTTTAGGATTAGATTTACTTTTCATGTTATTAGTTAGTTAATAAATGAAGAGCTTTTATCTTTCCTGTGCTTAATGTATATGATGATTTTGGACGGACGCTACTTATATTTTGTTGTGTGTTGCATGGATGCATATTCTGGATTCTCACATTCCTACAGAGCAGCAACGTGTCCCCAAGTAGAGCCAGATGTTGACCACTACTGGTCAATTTCCCATGCAATACACCCTCTTTGCTTGGCAGAAAGGGGTAGCACCTGAACGACACGTCCGTGCCATTCTTCAGTCATCAGCAGCTTAATCTTTTTTGTAAACCCAGTCTGCATGTACGAATTGTAAATAATCTTAGCAGTTATGTGTCGTTTACGTAATTTTGCCTAGGTGGACCTAACTTTCTAATGATGATCTTTGTCCCGGAAGGTTTTTCGTCTCACCGATCCATGGATCGGCAGAGTTTTCCTTCAAACCTGACCCCAAAGCCGGGATGGATTTTGTCATTAGAACTTTAGGAGAATCCTAGTGTCTTGATCTGCTAGATTATAGTTGTGTCGCGGAACTGGGTGTTTTGTGAGGGTCTGTATTAAGTGGGTTTGTCCCCTTGAGATGTAAATTGTAAAAAGTCATCATGAAATGTGTCTTGAGGGTTGAAAATGTTTTAAATCCCCTCGTGAGTCCTAAGTCCTAGGTCCTCGGTGATGTTTCCAAAGGCTTAGTTCGATGATCCATTTAAAAAAAAATGAAATAAAATAATAAAATAAATAAAAATTAAGAAATTTAAAAATTTTAAAAATGAAATAAATAAAAAATAATAAAAAATTTAAAAATTTAAAAAATAAAATAAAATAATAAATAATAAAAAAATTTAATTTTTTTTTTTTAAATTTAAAAAATAATAATAAAAAATTAATTGAATAAATCGACGAATGAGATCAAGAGATGTCTTAATCCTCATCAACGGTCGAGATCATTTCTACATGGATCACTCGAACTAGCCATTGGGATCATTTCCTTTATATAGGGTCTTAGGTGGTCATTTCAGATCATTCGATTTGTGAGTCAAGACTGAAAAAGCTCTCTTGTAATCTGATTTCTGGTTAATAAAAGAAGACTTTGGGGTCCAAAATCTTGCTGGTGTTACTCTCTGGAATTGCTGTGAGATGTTTATTTTTCTGCATATTTCAGTTTTCAGCCATTAATAATAGCTTGTTTTCAGAGTATTGTGAGCACAGGTATCTTGTTCACTTGCTAGGGTTTGAGTGTTGTTAGGGTTTCTGAAATAATGGCAGGTATCTCCATTATTTCCTGAGATCTAGCAGCATTCTTGCTCTCTTTATTGATGGTTGCTTGAGATGTGCAGGAAATCTTTAGGTGAAGGATATTGGTGGGCGTTTGGGGAAGTTCTGGGCTGAACCAGCCGACTCCCACAGGCTTTTCTTTGCAGAGCCCAGCTGATCTTGCCCTGGGTTTATCATTTAAAATTTCTTTTCTGGTTTACATGAGAGATTTTCTGAAATATTATCTGATATTCGAAAATATTATTGCTGTTATTGCTAAATCTGGCATTTCAGGGGCCACAATTTGTAAATTAACTAGCTGATCAAGGTTTCAAATTCTGCTTTATTACAGTTTTAATTAGGGTTTTTGTTTTCTTGTGTTTACAGGTATAGGGTTTTGATAAATTTCTCAGAGTTTCTGGAGCGAGAGAAACTGAGAATTTTTTGAGCTCCTCATTTGTCGAAAACTGTTCATAAAGACCTCCGCCATCTGATATCGAATGCCTCAATCCCAGTGACAAATAAAGATTTTAATTCCAAATTTTTGAGGGTCATCACAGTTTTGGTATACGCCTGGATTTTTCACTGAGAAATAAGCTCCTGAATGGGATCTGCGTGAGATATCACGCCATCCTACAATCACTGCCGAATTTCTTTTGGTTAGCAGACAAAATCGTGCCCAGTCTCCTCTCACGAGAACAAGCAGCGGCTTCCGTGTGTATACATCTGAGAGGCTCAGCGTATCATCGTATTTTCTTGGGCCTGCGTTAGATATTTTTTGTCTGAGCCAGGGTCACGACTTCTGGCATTCATCAATTCGTAAGACCGTGGATTGCCTCAGGTTGCAGCACATTTAAATTTCAGTGGCCAGATATAAGGCGTTCAAGCGCCAGAGGGCAGACGACGTGGATGAAACCGCATTTTGTCAACACACCGGCCATCAAACTGAAGATGCCCACGCAAATTGCTTGAATCACTACTGCCTGATTGGCTGGAAGTGGCAGGCTCTTAAGTAATCTTCATCCGCCATTGAAACGTCAGGTTGCTTGCAAATTTCAGGCGTGAAACTATTCTGCCCCAGGTAATAGAACTGGTTTCAAACGACTTCACCCTCGGGCCAGGTAACGTATGACTGAGGTGAGCCCCTAAAAGGTTTCAAAAAAAAATTTGCGCTGGAAATAGGAGCATCCCTGAGCCCGATATCGATCTGTTCATCAAGTTTTTTTTTTTTTTTCCGGCCCACATTTCCTTTAGGGATTTACGCAGAGGAAACAGTTCACCGATTTGGTATTGACGTTTTGGTTTTGTTTTAGGAGAGGGT